>JAKCPB010001152.1:0-97657 GCA_021442155.1 Cymbidium sinense | reverse complement strand
AATTAAATAATAATTAATAATTAATTAATAATGAGACATAACTAACTAAATTAATAACTAATAAAAAACTAATCTAAAAATTTATAATAACTAATAAAACTAATAAAACTAAAACTAATAACTAAATAAACTAATAATAACTAATAAGTAAATAACTAATAATAATAAACTAATAAAAATAAAACTAAACCTAATAAATAATAAATAAAACAAAAACCTAATAAAACTAATAAAACTAATAAGAATAACTAATAATAATAATAAAACTATTAAAACAAATAAATAAAACAAATAGTAATGAACTAAACCTAATAATAATAACTAAACTAACTAACTAATAAACTAATAATAATAAAACTAACTAATAATAACTAATAACTAACTAATAATAATTAATAACTAAAACTAACTAAAAAACTAAAACTAAATAACTAACTAAATTAATAATGAATAATAACTAAACTAATAATGATAATAACTAAGATTAATAAAAAATAACTAAACTAATAATAAAAACTAAACCAATAAACAAAACAACTAATAACTAATAACTAATAACTAATAACTAATAAATAATAAACTAATAACTAATAAAACAAATAAACTAATAATAACTAAATAACTAACTAAAAATAACAAAAATAATAATAACAAATTAAATAATAACTAAAACTAATAATAATAATAACTAATAATAAACTAATAAAACTAATAATAACCAATAATTAACTAATAAATAACTAATAATAAAACAAATAAACTAACTAACTAATAACTAAAAATAAACTAAATAATAATAAAACTAAATAACTAATAAATAACTAATAAATAAACTAAATAACTAAAATAACTAATAAAATTAAACTAATAAAAGAATAGTAAAATAACTAACTAAATAAAACTAATAACAGTAAAATTAATAAAATTAATTAATAACAAAAATAATAATAAAATAAATAATAATAAAAGTAAAAAATAATAAAACTAAAATAATAAAAACTATAACTAATAATAATAATAATAATAATAATAATAATAATAATAACTAATAAATAATAAGTTAACTAAGCTAAAAACTAAACTAAATCCTAAATAACTAATAAAAACTAATAAAACTTAATAAACTAAACTAACTAATAAAAATAAACTAATAACTATATAATAATAATAATAATAATAATAATAATAATTAAAAAAACTAACTAATAAACTAATAAACTAACTAAAACTAACTAATGACTAATAATAACTAAAAACCAATAATAATAATAATAAACTAATAATAAAAAACTAACTAAACTAACTAAACTAATAATTAATAAACTAATAATAAAAAATTACTAATAATAATTGAATAAATAACTAACTAATAATAACTATATCACTAAATAATAACTAAACTAATAAAACTATTAATTGATAAAATAAACTAAAATAAATAATAATTAAAATAATAACTAAAAATAATAACTAACTAATAAACTAAATAATAAACCTAACTAAAACTAAAAAACTAAAATTAATAAAACTAAATAATAAAACTAAAAAAACTAATAACTAATAACTAATAACTAAAAAAACTAATAATAATACTAAAATAACCTAAAACCTAATAAAATAATAAACTAATAATAACTAATAAAAACTAGTAAAAACTAATAGCTAAAACTAATAACTAATAATTAAATAATAATAATAACTAATAATAACTAAAAATAATAATAATAATAACTAATAATAACTAAAATAAATAACTAAAAATTGATAATAAATTAAACTAAGCACTAATACTAATAAACAAACTAATAATAACTAACTAATAACTAATTAACTAATAAATAATAAAACTAATAATAATTAAAAACATAATAACATAACTATACTAACTAAATAATAAACTAACTAAACATAATAACTAAACTAAAACTAATAATAATAAAAAATAATAAACTAATAATAACTAATAACTAATAACTAATAGCCTAACTAACTAATAAAACTAAAAACTAATAAAACTAAACTAATAAAACCAAATAATAATATTAACTAAACTAAACAAAAAACTAATAAAACTAAAATATAATAATAATAAATAAAAAATAACTGAACTAATAACTAAATAATAAAAATAAACTAATAACTAATAATAATAATAACTAACTTATAACTAAAATTAATAACTAAATAATAAATTAAACTAAACTAATAAAACTAATACAATAAATAATAATATAACTAAAATAAACTAATAAAGTAATAATTAATAAACTAATAATATCTAATAATAATAAATAAACCTAATAACTAAAATAATAACTAAACTAATAATAAATAATAATAACTAATAAATAATAATAACCAAAACCTAATAACTAAACTAATAAATAAATAACTAAAAAAAACTAAGTAATAATAATAAATAATAACTAAACTAAAACTAACAAAAAAAATAAACTTCTAACTAGAAAAAGTAAAACTAATAATAATAATAACTAAAAATAACTAAAATAACTAACTAATAATAATAATAATAACCCATAATAATGATAATAATAATAATTAAATAATAAAAATAATAATAATAATAAACCAATAACTAAAACTAATAATTAAAACTAAATAACTAATAACTAATAAAGTAATAAAACTAGTAACTAATAACTATTAAATAATTAAAAACAATAATAATAAAACTAATAAAAACTAAACTAATAAACTAACAACTAATAACTAATAATAAACTAAAAACTAAACTAATAACTAATAATAATTAACTAATTAACTAACTAGTACTAACTAACTTAAACTAATAATAATAAAATAAATAACTAATGATAAGTAATAAAACTAAAAACTAAAACTAATAACTTGCGAATAATAACTAATAATAATAACTAATAAACTTTATAACTAATAAACATAATAACTAATAAAATAAAAAACTAACTAATAACTAACTAAAAATAATAACTAATAATAAAACTAAAAACTAAATACTAATAAAACAAATTAAAAACTAATAAATTAAACTAATAACTAAAAAACTAAATAACTTATAAAACTAAAATAATAAATAAATAAGACTAATAAAACTAAAAACATAATAAATAAGACTAATACTAATAATGACTAATAATAAATAACATAATAAACTAATAAAATAAAAACTAACTAGTAAATTAAAATAAACTAATAACTAAAACAATAAAACTAATAAAAAATAAATAAATAACTAATAAATAAAACTAAAACTAAATTAAAAACTAAACTAACTAAACTAACTAAAACTAAACTAATAAACTAACTAAACTAATAAAACTAATAAAAAATAAACTAAACTAATAAATAACTAAATAAAAAATAAAACAATAACCAAAACTAAAAACTAAAACTAATAACTAAATTAAATTAATAAAACTAACTAAAAGTAATAACATACTAATAAAACATAACTAAAAAACTAAAACTAACTAATAATAAAAAACTAAAATAACTCTAATAACTAAAAAATGATTAATAAATAATAAACTAACTAATAATAATAATAAAGTAAAACTAGGTAATAACTAAAATAATAATAATAATTAAACTAATAAACTGATAACTAATAAAAACTAACTAAATAACTAAAAAAAACTAAACTAATAAAAAACTAACCAAACTAATAACTAACTAATTAAAATAAACTAATAACTAATAATAACTAATAATAATAATAATAACCAAATAACTAATAATAATAACTAAACTAATAAAAACTAATAACTAATATAATTAAAAATCCAAAAAATTAAATAACTCGGTAAAAACTAATAATAAAATTAACAAAACAACTAAACTAATAACTAAATAAATAATAAATCAAGTAATAATAAACTAACTAACTAATAAATAACTAATAAAAACTAATAAAACAAATAATAAATAACTAAACTAATAACTAAAATTGATAACTAACTAATAAACTAAACTAACTAATAAATAACTATATAACTAAACTAATAAAAACTAAATAATAATTAAACTGATAACTAATAATAACTAATAATAACTAACAAATAACTAATAAAATAAAAATAAACTAATACATTATAAATAATAATAAATAACAATAAAACTAATAATAATAACTAAATAAAAAACTAAAAAATAAACTAAACTATGAATAACTAAAACTAACTAATAAATAACTAAACTAACAACTAAGTAAAAAATAAACTAATAATTAAATAATAACAAATAAATAACTAATAAAACTAACTTAAACAAATAAACTAATAACTAATAATAAAACTAAATAACTAAATAAAAAAACTAATAACTAATAAACTAATAACTAATAAACTAAATAATAATAATAACTAAACTAATAAAATTACTAAATAACTAACTAATAATAAACTAATAACTGAAATTAATAAAATAAAAACTAATAATAATAATAATAATAAATATAAAACCAACTAATAACTAATAATAATAATAAATAATAAATAAATTAATAATAAATAACTAATAACTAATAACTAATAATAAATAATAATAAACTAATAAAAAACTAATAACTGATAATAAATTAAAAATAATAAAATAGACTAAAAACTAAAAACTTAATAATAAATAATAAATAATAACTAAAATAATAAACTAATAATAATAATAATAAACCTAATAACTAACTAAAATAATAATAATAATAATTAAAAGCTAATAAACTAATAAACTAATAACTAATAACTAATAACTAATAAATAACCTAACTAATAAATAATAATAATAATAAACTAATAATAATAAAACTAAATAATAAAACTAATAAAACTAAATCAAAAAATAACTAATAACTAATCCTAATAACAAAAACTAAATAACTAAAAACTAATAATAACTAACTAATTAAAACTAATAAACTAATAACTAACTAATAATAATAAACTAATAAACTAAAAAATCTAACTAAATAAATAACTAAATAAAATAATAATAACTATAATAATAATAACTAAACTAAAAAACTAAAAACTGAAAAACTAAAAAACTAATAACTAATAATAACTAATAACTAATAATAAATAACTAAACTAAATAATAACAAAATAAACTAACTAATAAAACTAATAATAACTAAAATAATAAATAACAAAACTAATAACTAATAACTAAAACTAATAATAATAATAATAATAATAATAACACTAAACTAATAACTAATAAAAACTAACTAAACTATTGAATTAATAAAATAAACTAATATAATAATAAATAAAAACTAAACTAAATAACTAATAACTAAAATAATAAATAATAATAATAATAATAATAACCAACTCAAAAAATAAATAAACTAATAACTAACTAATAAATAATAAATTAATAACTAAACTAATAACTAATAAAAAATAAACTAATAATAATAATAAAATAAAATAACAAATAACTAACTAATCTAAACTAAACTAATAATGACTATCTAATAATAATAAAAAATAACCAATAATAATAATAATAATAATAACAATAATAATGAAAACTTTTCTAATACATAATAAAACTAACTAATAATAACTAAATAAATAACTAAAAACTAAATAATCTAATAAATTTAAAAAATAGTAATAATAATAATTAAAACTTAAAACTAATAAGTAATAAATAATAAAATAATAACTAATAAAATAAAACAAATAAAATAAAAAAAATTAACCTAAAACTAACTAACTAAATAATAATAAAACTAATAATAATAATAATAATAATAATAATAATAAAAAACTAATGAAAATAACTAACTAATAACTTGCTAAAAACTAATTAACTAATAATAACGAATGAACTAACCTAACTAATAATAACTAAAAAACTAATAACTAAAATAACCTAACTAATAACTAATAATAATAAACTAATAATAACTAACTAATAAAACTAATAACTAAGAAAGCTAATAATAACTAAAAACTAATAAATAAATAACTAACTAAAACTAATAAACTAATAAATAATAATAATATTATTATTAATAACTACTAAATATAATAATAATAAACTAATAATAAACTAATAACTAAATAATAAAAACTAATTAATAATTAAAAATTAAGAGTAATAATAACTAACTAAAAAGTTAATAAAACTATTAAAATTAAAAAAATGAACTAACTAACTAATAACTAATAACTAAATAACAAATAATAATAACTAATAACAAACTAAAACTATTAACTAAAAAAATAAATAAATAAACTAAAAAAATAAAAAACTTAAACTAACTAATAAAAAAATAATAAATTAAACTAATAACTAAATAATAATAACTAATAAAACTAAATAACTAACTAACAAATAAATAAATTAACTAATAATAAATAACTAAATAAAACTAACTAATGAATAAAGAAACATAATAAACTAAACTAATAAAAATAACTACATAAAACTAACTAATAACTAACAAAAACCTAAAAACTAAATAACTAAAATAATAAAAACTAACTAAATAACTAATAAATAAACTAACTAATAATAATAAAACTAACTAATAAAACTAATAATATCTAACTAATAATAAAAAATAACTAAACTTAATAATAAAATAAATAATAAATAACTAGACTAAAAAACTAAATAATAAAACTTATAATAAAAAACTAACAAACTAAAAACTAATCCTAATAACTAAACTAAAAACTAACTAACTAATAAACCTAATAATAATAAATAACAAAACTAAATAAAATAAATAATAATTAATACTAACTTATAATAAACTAATAAAACTAAATAATAAATAACTAAAATAAATTACTAATAACTAACTAATAACTAATAATAACTTATAAATAAATAACCTATCTAAAACTAACTAACTAATAATAACTAATAAAATGAATAAAACTAATAAAAACCTAATAACTAATAATAATAAAACAAAAACTATTAACTATACTAAAAAATAACCATAAAAACTAAAAAACTAAAAAAAACTAATAACTAAATTAAATAACTAATAATAACTAACTAAAACTAAACTAACTAAAATAAACTAATAAATTAATAAACTAATAATAATAAATAAATAACTAAACTAAAAAATAAGGTAAAAATGTTTGGCTAAAATAATAATAAAACTAATAAAAACCTAAAAATTAAATAACTAATAATCAACCTAATAACTAATAATAAAAAAATAACTAATAACTAATAAACTAATAATAATAATAATAATAAATTAAAAACTAACTAATAATAACTAAATTACTAACTAACTAAAAAACTAAACTAATAATAACTAATTATAAAATCTAATAAACTAAATAAAACTAAAACTAAACTAAAATAATATAATAATAATAATATAACTAAAAATAATAATAATAACTAATAATATAATAATAATAACTAATAAAAAACTAACTAAAACTAAATTAAATAACTAAACTAATAAACTAATAAATAACAAAAAACTAATAATAAACTAAACAAATTAATAATAAAACTAAAACTAAACTAAATAACTAAATAATAAATAAACTAATTATTAATAACTAATAACTAACTAATAAATAATAATAATAAATAGTAATAACATAATAATAACTAACTAATTAAACTAAAATAACTAACTAATAACTAAATAATAACACTAAACTAAACTAATAATAATAACTAAACTAATAACTATTAAATAATAACTCAAACTAATAATTTTCCACGAAAAAAAAACTCAAACTAATAACTAAACTAATAACTAGTAACTAATAACTAATAATAACAATAATAAATAAATAATAAACCTAATTAAAACTAATAAAATAAAATAACTAATAATAATAACTAACTCATAAATAACTAAATTATTAATAAAAAAATAATAATAAACCTAAAAAGTAATAAACTAACTAAAATAAATAAACTAAACTAACTAAATAACTAATAAAATAAACTAAAACTAATAAACTAAAACCTAACAAACAAATAATAACTAATAACTAATAAAAATAACTAAAGCTAAACTAATAACTAATAACTAAACCTAATAAGTAATAATTAAAAAATAAAATTAATAAACTAACTAAATAAACTAATAAAATAAATAAAACTAAACTAATAACTAATAATAACTAATAATAATAGTAAATAACAATAATAATAATAACTAAATAAATAACTAATAAAAAATAATAATAATATAATAATAATACTAATAAATTAATAAAAACTAATAACTAATAACCAACGAAACTAATAAACTAATAACTAACTAATAATAAACCTAATAAACTAAACTAATAACTGAAATAAATAATAATAAACTAATAAATAACTAATAAACTAAACTAACTAATAAAATAATAATAAAACTAAATAAATAATAATAAAATAACTAATAAATAAAAACTAAATAACTAATAAACTAATAAACTAATAAACTAAATAACTAAACTAACAAAAAACTAATAATAACTAAACTAATAAACTAATAAACTAAATAATAATAACTAATAATTAATAACTAAATAAAACTAATAATAGCTAAATAACTAATAATTAAAACTAAATAACTAAACTAATAAACTAATAAACTAAATGAACTAATAATATTAATGAACTAAAACTAACTAATGAACTAATAACTAACTAATAATAAGTAATAACTAATAATAATTAATAAAACTAAAATAAACTAACTAATAAACAAATTAAACCAACTAATAAAAACTAATAAAATAAATAACTAATAAACTAATAACTAACTAAAACTAAAAAATAAATAATAACTTACTAAAAAAACTAACCTAAATTAACTAACTAATAACTTATAAATAATAAGTAATAAACTAAATAACAAACTAACTTATAACTAAAACTAATAAACTAATAAATAACTAACTAATAATAACTAACTAACTAATAATAATAACTAACTAATAATAATTAATAAATTAATAATAAGTAATAATAAACTAAATAATAACTTGCTAATAATAATAAAAAATAAACTAATAACTAACTAATAATAACTAAATAACTAACTAATAAAACTAACTAAGCTAAAAACTAATAAAACTAATAAAATAAACTAATAACTAATAACTAAACCTAAATGATAACTAATAATAACTAAATAAATAATAAAGCCAAACCTTATAACTAAACTAATAAAATGAATAAAACTAAATAATAAATAATAAATAAAACTAATAATAATAATAACTAATAACTAACTAACTAACTAATAAATAAAAATAAAAAAACTAAACTAAAAAATTAAACTAATAATAAAACTAAGTAACTAATAAACTAATAACTAATAATGATAACTAAATAAACTAATAAACTAATAATAATAACTAAACTAAAAACTAAACTAAGAACTAATAATTAATAAGAACAACTAAACTAATATCTTAATTAAATAACAAAATAACTAAAAACTAATAATTAATAAAATAAATGAATAAACTCTAATAACTATATGGATCTAACTATCTTGTAATTACTAATAATAATAAGAAAACTAACTAATAACTAACTAATAAAAACTAACTAAACTAAATAATTAATAGCTAATAATAAATAACTAAAGGAAATAATAACTAAATTAATAACCTAAAATAAAAAACTAGTAATAAAATAAAAAACTAACTAAACTAATAATAATAACTAATATTATAAAAACTAATAATAAACAAATTAAACTAAACTAAAACTAACTAACTAATAATAATAAATCTAACTAAACTAATTAAAAATAATATTGACTAACTAATAACTAAAAAAACTAATAACTAATAATAACAAAACTAAACTAATAACAAATAACTAATAAAACTAACTAATAACTAATAGCTAAAAAACCTAAATAAATAACTAAAACTAAAACCTATAATAACCAAAATAACTAGTAATAACTTAAAACTAAATTAATAATTAAAACTATAGTAGTAAACTAAAATTAATAAACTAAATAACTAAAATAATAAAAACTTAATAACTTAAACTATAAAATAATAATAAAAAACTAATAAACTAATAATAAGTAATAATAACCAACTAATAATAACTAAAACTAATAGTAATAAAATAAAATAACTAACCTAATAAAAGAAATAAAACTAATAATAACATACTAAAAACTAAATAACCTACTAAAACTAACTAAACTAAACTAAAAAACTAATAAATAATAAACCATAAAATAAATAACTAAATTAAAAACTAATGAATAATAAAATTAATGACTAAAACTAAATAAAATTAACTAATAAATAACTAATAAACTAATAACTAAAGTAACTAAAACTAACTAAACTAATGATAACTAACTAAAAACTAAATAAACTAGACTAAACTAATAATATCTATTAATAACTAACTAATAACTAAAAAATAAATAACCTAATAACTAATAAAAACTAATAATAAAACTAAAATAATAACTAATAAACAAATAACTAACTAATAATACATAATAAACTAATAACTAAATAAAACTAACCAAACTAAATCTACTAACTAATAAAAACTAATAAAACTAATAATAAATAACTAATAATAAAACTAAACAACTAAATAACAATTAATAAACTAATAAACTAATAATAAACTAATAAACTAAACCTAATAACTAAGAAAACTAACTAACTAATAACTAAAAACTAATAAATTAATAACTAAATAATAAACTAACTAACTAATAAACTAATAATTAAATAACTAACTAATAACTAATAAAACCTAATAAAGTAAATAATCGAAATAATAAATAACCAAATAACTAACTAATAAATTAATAACTAACTAAACCTAATAATTAATAACTAATAACTAAAACTAATAGATAAAACTAAATAATTAAAACTAAACTAACAAAACTAATAACTAACTTATAAAAAACAATAATAATAATAATAATAATAATAATAATAACTAAAACTAATAAAACTAAACACTAATAAAACCTAATGACTAAACTAATAACTAAACTAATTGAACTAATAAACTAATAACTAAACTAATAATAATAAATAATAACTAAATAACTAATAAAACTAAAATAATAATAAACTAAAACTAAATAATAATAACTAATAACTAAGCTAATAACTAAACTAATAACTAATAACTAATAATAAACCTAATAACTAACTAATAATTAAATAATAATAACTGAACTAAAAACTTAATAAAACTAATTACTAATAAGTAATAATAAACTTAATAACTAATAATTAATAACTAATAATAAACTAAATAATAAATAATAATTAATAATAACAAAATAGAACTAATAAACTAATAACTAAACTAAATAGTTATTAGTTTAGTTTTTTTAGTTATTAGTTATTATTAATTTAGTTATTAGTTTAGCTTTCAATTATTATTAATTTAGTTATTATTAGTTTAGTTATTAGTTTATTTATTTTTTAGTTATTAGTTTTTATTATTAGTTTGTTTTTTTAGTTTATTAGTTAGTTATTATAGTTATTAGTTTATTATTATTAGTATTTAAGTTTATTAATTATTAGTTTAGTTTTATTAGTTTTTAGTTAGTTATTTAGTTTATTATCTTATTATTATTATTATTATTAATTCTTTTTATTATTTTAGTTATTAGTTATTAATTTATTAGTTGTTAGTTTTAATTATTATTATTAGTTAGTTATTTGTTAGTTTTATTATTAATTATTTATCTATTAGTTTATTTGTTTAATTATGAATTTTTATTAATATTTTAATTTAAATAATTTTCTTAGTTATTATTTATTAGTTATTAGTTTAATTTATTAGTTTATTATTTTTTAATTTATTAGGTTTATTATTATTATTTATTAGTTTAGTTATTAGTTATTAGTTTTTAGTTTTAGTTAGTTTTAGTTAGTTTTTTATTTATTTATTAGTTATTATTATGAGTTAGTTATTAGTTTATTAGTTTATTATTAGTTATTATTAGTTATTAATTTAGTTTATTAGTTAGTTATTATTTGTTATATTAGTTTAGTTAGTTAATATTATTAGTTATTAGTTAGTTAGTTATTATTAGTTTTTATTTTTTATTAGTTTTTTAGTTAGTTTTATTAGTTATTAGTTAGTTAGGTTATTATTAATTTATTATCAGTTTATTAGTTTAGGTATTAGTTTTAGTTTATTAGTTTTTTTATTAGTTGGTTTAGTTTTTAGTTAGTTATTAGTTAGTTATTAGTTATTTATTTTAATATTGGTTATTAGCTTTTAGTTTATTATTATTATTATTATTATTATTATTATTATTATTATTATTATTATTATTATTATTATTATTATTATTATTAGTTTATTAGTTTTAGGTTTTTGGTTTATTAGTTTTTTAGTTATTAGTTTTGTTAGTTTTTATTATTAATATTAGTTTAATAGTTCATTATTATTAATATTTATTCTTAGTTTAGTTAGTTTATTAGTTTAGTTTATTATTAGTTATTAGTTAGTTAGTTATTATTATTAGTTTTTTTAGTTTAGTTATATTAGTTTATTTGGTTTTCATTAGTTTTTATTATTATTATTAGTTTATTGGTATTAGTTGGTTTAGTTTGTTAGATATTAGGTTTAATTATGAGTTTATTTAGTTTTATTAGTTAGTTTATCTATTATTTTATTATTAGTTTATTAGTTTATTATTTTATTTTTAGTTAGTTATTTAGTTATTATTATTAATTAGGTTGGTATTATTTTGGTTATTTATTGGTTTATTATTTATTATATTATTATTTAATTAGTTTTAATTATTAGTTTAGGTTATTAGTGAGTTAGTTTTATTAGTTTATTAGTTTATTATTAGTTTTAGTTAGTTATTTATTAGATAGTTAGTTTTATTTATTAGTTTGATTAGTTTTTTATTATTAGTTTATTAGTTTATTAGTTTTTTAGGTTTTATTAGTTATTCATTTTATTTTATATATTAGGTTTTAGTTTGTTAGTTTAGGTTTAGTTTTTATTTTATTAGTTTTGTTATTAGTTATTTAGTTGGCTATTAGTTTTATTAGTTTTATTAATTATTATTAGTTTATTAATTTAGTTATATTATTATTTAGTTATTATTATTACTAGTTTTTAGTTAGTTATTTAATTAGTTATTATTTATTAGTTATTAGTTTATTAGTTTAGTTAGTTTAGTTAGTTATTAGTTTTTTATTATTAGTTAGTTTAGTTATTATTAATTAGTTAGTTATTAGTTTATTAGGTTATTAATTTAGTTTTTTAGGTTTATTATTAGTTTAGTTAATTATAGTTTTTATTAGTTAATTTATTAGTTTATTAATTTTATTAGTTTTAGTTGTTAGTTTAGTTTTATTAGTTTTATTATATTTATTTTGTTATTAGTTTAAAAAAACTTTTATTTAATTATTAGTTATTAGGTTTAGTTATTATTATTTAGTTATTTTATTTGTTTTTTAGTTTAGTTATTAGTTATAGTTTAGTTATTAGTTTTATTAGTTAGTTTTAGTTTATTAATTATTAGTTATTAGTTTTACTTTTTAGTTTAGTTAGTTGGTTTTTCTAGTTTAGTTAGTTATTAGTTAGTTAGTTTTATTTTTAGTTTTTAGTTATTTATTAGTTAGTTAGTTTTTTTAGTTTATTAGTTAGGTTATTTTATTAGTTAATTTTATTAGTTTTAGTTAGTTTTATTAGGTTATTAGGTTTATTTATTAGTTTATTAGTTATTAGTTTATTTTAGTTATTAGTTTATTAGTTTTTATTAGTTAGTTATTAGGTGATTAGTTTAGTTTTAAGGTTTAGTTTTGTTATTTATTATTAGTTATTTGTTATTAGTTATTAGTTATAAATTTTTTTTATTTATTTAGTTTATTAGTTTTTAGTTAGTTTAATTTTAGTTATTAGTTTATTTAGTTAGTTATTAATTTAGTTACTAGTTTTTAATAGTTATTATTAGGTTAGTAATAATTTTATTATTAGTTTAGTTAGTTTAGTTAGTTTTATTATTAGTTATTATTTTATTAGTTTTAGTTTTTAGTTATTATTATTATTATTATTAGTTATTATTATTTAGTTTTTAGTTTTATTATTAATTATTAGTTATTATTATTAGTTATTAGTTATTATTAGTTAGTTTTATTAGTTATTTTAGTTAGTTATTTAGCTTTATTAGTTATTATTAGTTAGTTTATAGGTTTTAGTTTAGTTTAGTTAGTTATTTAGTTATTATTTTTAGTTGTAGTTATTTTATTATTTTGTTATTAGTTAGTTATTAGTTATTAGATATTAGTTAGTTATTAGATAGTTATATTAGTTTATTATTTATTAGTTTTATTAAGTAGTTTTTTTAATTATTATTAGTTTATTAGTTGTTAGTTTTTATTAGTTTTATTAGTTTAGTTAGTTAGTTCAGTTTAGTTATTAGTTTATTAGTTTTATTAGTTAGTTTTATTAGTTATTATTAGTTATTATTAGTTAGGTTATTAGTTTTTCATTTGTTTTTATTATTAGTTATGTTATTTTATTAGTTATTAGTTTTAGTTTAGTTATTTAGTTATTACTTTAAGTTTTTAATATTAATTAGTTAATTAGTTATTTATTAGTTTTATTATTTAGTTTATTATTTTAGTTGATTAGTTATTAGTTTAGTTATTAGTTTTAGTTTATTAGTTTAGTTTATTAGTTTATTAGTTAATAGTTTTAGTTATTAGGTTTTAGTTATTAGTTTTACTAGTTTTATTATATTATTATTAGTTAGGTAGTTTTATTTTATTATTTAGTTTTATTTTATTATTTGGTTTTATTTTATTTAGTTTAGTTATTAATTTTATTAGTTTATTATTATTATTATTTATTAGGTTAGTTTTTATTAGTTGTTAGTTAATAGTTTAGTTATTATTATAGTTTTAGTTAGTTTGTTTTAGTTAGCTTTAAATAATAGTTTTTTTAGGTTTTATAAGTTTAGTTAATAGTTATTAGTTTGTTAGTTTAGATATTTTTTATTTTAGTTATTAGTTTAGTTATTTAGTTAGTTTTATTAGTTTAGTTATTTAATTTATTAGTTATTTAGTTAGTTTTATTATTAAGTTTATTTTTTAGTTTTAAGTTTTTAATTTGTTATTAGTTTTATTAGTTTAGTTATTTAGTTTAGTTATTTATTACTTTAGTTTATTTTATTTAGTTTATCGTTTAGTTATTGGTTTTTTAGTTATTAGTTATTATTTATTAGTTGGTTTTTTATTTATTTATTATTATTATTGTTAATTTATTATTAGTTAGTTAGTTATTAGTTTATTATTAGTTTATTAATTTAGTTATTAGTTATTAGTTAGTAGTTTTTCTTAGTTTAGTTATTATTTAGGTTTACTTAGTTTTAGTTATTAGTTAGTTTTATTAGTTATTATTATTAGTTATTAGTTTATTTAGTTTTATTTTTTATTATTAGTTTGTTAGTTATTTTATTTAGTTTTATTAGTTATTAGTTTTTAATTATTATTATTAGTTTTTTTAGTTTAGTTTATTAGTTACTATTAGTTAGAGTAAATTATTGATTATTAGTTTTAGTTTTTTTTATTATTAGTTTGTTAGTTTAGTTATTAGTTTATTAGTTTTTAGTTATTATTAGTTAGTTATTTAGTTTAACTATTATTAGTTAGTTAGTTTTTAGTTTATTAGTTTAGTTATTTAGTTTTTATTATTAGGTTTTAAGTTTTTAGTTTTTTTAGTTATTAGTTTATTAGTTAGTTTTTAGTTTAGTTAGCTTATTTAGTTAGCTTATTTATTTAGTATTTATTTTAACTAAACTAATAACCTAATAACTAAATAATAACTAATAAAAACTAAATAAAAAACTAAAAAACTAATTAACTAATAACTAATAACTAATAAATAATAATAAAAACTAATAATAACTAATAATAAAAACTATAATAACTAACTAATAAAAACTAATTAAAATTAATAGCTAATAAAAACTAAACAAATAATAATAACTAATAATAACTAATAGCTAATAAAACTAATAAAACTAATAAATGAATAATAATAACTAATAGCTAATAAAACTAATAAAACTAATAAACGAATAATAATAACTAACTATAATAAAACTAATAAACTAAACTAAATAATTAACTAATAATAATAACTAATAATAACTAATAGCTAATAAAACTAATAAAAAACTAATAAATTAATAATAACTAATAATAATAAGTAAGTAAAAACTAATAAAAAACTAATAAAACTAATAAAACTCAAAATAATAAACAATAAAAACTAATAACTTAATAAAAACTAATAACTAAAATTAAATTAATAAAAGATTAATAACTAACAAACTAATAACTAATAATAAAAAGTAAAAATAATAATACTAAAAACTAATAACTAACTAACTAATAATAATAATAATAATAATAATAATAATAATAATAATAACTAATAACTAAACTAACTAAAAGTTAACTAAGCTAAAAGCTAAACTAAATCCTAAATAACTAATAAAAACTAATAAAACTTAATAAACTAAACTAACTAATAAAAAATAAACTAATAACTATATAATAGTAATAATAATAATAATAATAATAATAATAATACTAATAATTAAAAAAACTAACTAATAAACTAACTAAAACTAACTAATGACTAATAACTAATAACTAAAAACCTAATAATAATAATAAACTAATAATAAAAAATTAATTAAAAACTAACTAAACTAACTAAACTAATAATTAATAAACTAATAATAAGAAAATTACTAATAATAATTGAATAAATAACTAACTAATAATAACTATATAACTAAGTAATAACTAAAAACTAATAAAAACTAATAATTGATAAAATAAACTAAATAACTAATAATAAATTAAACAATAATAACTAAACTAATAACACTAACTAATAAACTAAATAATAAACCTAACTAAAACTAAAAAAACTAAAAATTAATAAAACTAAATAATAATAAACTAAAAACTAATAATTAATAACTAATAACTAAAAAAACTAATAATAATAACAAAATAACCTAAAACCTAATAAAATAATAAACTAATAATAACTAATAAAAACTAGTAAAACTAATGGCTAAACTAATATTAAATAATAATAATAACTAATAATATAAAACTAATTATTATAATAATAATAACTAAAATAAATAACTAAAAAAACTGATAATAAATTAAAACTAATCACTAATAATAATAAACAAACTAATAATAACTAACTAATAACTAATTAACTAATAAATAATAAAGCTAATAATATTTAAAAACATAATAAACTAACTAAACCTAATAACTAACTAAAAATAGTAACTAAACTAAAACTAATAATAATAAAAAATAATAAACTAATAATAACTAATAACTAATAACTAATAACCTAATTAACTAATAAAACTAAAAATTTATAAAACTGAACTAACAAAACCAAATAATAATAATAACTAAACTAAACAAAAAACTAATAAAACTAAACTAATAAATAACTAAATAATAAAACTAAAATATAATAATAATAAACAAAAAATAACTGAACTAATAACTAAATAATAAAAATAAACTAATAACTAATAATAATAATAACTAACTTATAACTAAAATTAATAACTAAATAATAATTAAACTAAAAAACTAATAAAACTAATAACCTAATAAACTAATAATAATAACTAAAATAAACTAATAAAGTAATAATTAATAAACTAATAATAGTAATAATAATAAATAAACCTAATAACTAAACTAATAACTAAACTAATAATAAATAGTAATAACTAATAACTAATAATAACTAAAACCTAATAACTAAACTAATAAATAAATAACTAATAAAAACTAACTAATAATAATAAATAATAACTAAACTAAAACTAACAAATAAAATAAACTACTAACTAAAAAAATTAAACTAATAATAATAATAACTAATAATAACTAAAATAACTAACTAATAATAATAATAACCCATAATAATGATAATAATAATAACTAAATAATAAAACTAATAATAATAATAATAAACCAATAACTAAAACTAATAATAAAAACTAAATAACTAATAACTAATAAATAATAAAAAATAATAATAATAAAACTAATAAAAACTAAACTAATAAACTAACAACTAATAACTAATAATAACTAACTAAACTAACTAACTAACTAATTAACTATGTATGATATACATTTGTTAAGAGGTTTGATGGAGAAGTATAGAGAAAGTAAGGAGGATCTACATATGATATTTATTGATTTAGAGAAAGCTTATGATAAAGTTTCAAGAGATGTTCTTTGGAGAGTTCTAGAACAGAAAGGAGTTAATATTGGCTATATTCAAGTAATTAAGGATATGTATACTAGAGCTATTACTTATGTCCAAACACAAGGAGGATTAACAAAATATTTTCCTATTTCAGTTGGATTACATCAAGGATCAACTTTAAGCCCTTATCTTTTTTACTTTAGTTATGGATGTTTTTACTAAGCATTTACATGAAGATGTACCTTGGTGTATGCTTTTTGTTGATGACATTCTTCTTGTTGAGAAGACTAGAGAGGGAGTCCAAGTGAAACTTGAATTATGGAGGTCAACATTAGAGTCTAGAGGTTTTCGTTTAAGTAGATCTAAAATTGAATATATGGAGTGTAATTTTAGTTGTAGAAGTTCTAGTGGTAGTGTTGTGACATTAGGTGAACAAGTCATTAATAAGAGTGAGCATTTCAGATATTTTGGTTCTATTGTTCAAAATGATGGTGAAATAGATGGAGATATTTTTAGTAGAATTCAAGTTGGATGGTTGGAGTGGAGGAATGCATCTGGCCTGTTGTGTGATAGAAAAGTTCCACTTAAACTTAAGGGAAAATTTTATAAGATGGTGGTAAGACACATGACTTATGGTGCGAGAATGTTGGCCAATAAAAGAGAAGCATAAGACTAAGTTAAGTGTTATAGAGATGAGGATGCTCAGGTGGATGAGTGGCTTTACTCTTAGAGATAAAATGTGAAATGAGTATGTTCGGGAAAAAGTTGGAGTAGCTCTAGTGGCAGATAAGATTAGAGAGAGTCACCTTAGATGGTTTGGCCACATAAAGTGTCGTCCGTCTGATGACTCGGTTAGGAGAGTAGATGCATTAGGTTTGCCTTATGTTAAGAAAGGTAGAGGTACACCTAAAAATACTTGGTTAAGATGTATAAAATATGACCTAAGTGTACTTGAATTAAATGAGAATTTGACACATAATAGGACACAATGGAGATGAAGGATTCATGTAGCTGACCCCACTTAGTGGGATAAATGCTTGTTGTTATTGTTGTTGTTGTATTAGTTATTAGTTTAGTTTAGTTTGTCATTATTAGTTTAGTTTTTTGTTTATTAGTTTTATTTAGTTTTTCAGTTTATTATTATTATTATTAGTTATTAGTTTAGTTATTAGTTTTATTATTATTATTATTATTATTATTATTATTATTATTATTTATTAGTTATATTAGTTAGTTAGTTTTATTAGTTATTAGTTTATTAATTATTATTATTAGTTATTAGTTTAGTTATTATTAGTTTAGTTATTAGTTATTAGGTTTAGTTATTAGTTATTAGTTTATTAGTTAGTTTTCAATTTATTAGTTATTAGTTTAATTATTATTTATTATTATTAGTTTTTTGGTTTAGTTTATTAGTTATTGTTTTAGTTACTTTTTTTATTAGTTATTATTATCATTTAGTTATTATTATTAGTTTTAGTTATTATTTATTAGTTTAGTTATTTATTAGTTAGGTTATATTTTTATTTAGTTATTTAGTTTATTAATTATTGGTTTTATTTACTTATTAGTTTATTAATTTATTTTAGCTTTATTAGTTTATTAGTTATTAGTTTTATTGTTATTAGTTAGTTATTACTTAGTTAGTTTTTTTATTTTTAAATTAGTTTTATTAGTTATTAGTTTATTATTTTATTTATTTATTAGTTATTAATATTAGTTAGTTAGTTTATTTAGTTTTAATTTATCAATTTAGTTATTGGTTAGCATAGTTATTTATTTATTAGTTTAGTTATTATTATTAGTTTTCTTAGTTTTTTATTGGTTATTTGTTTATTTATTTAGTTTTAGTTAGGTTTTTTAGTTTAGTTAGTTAGTTTATTTATTAGTTATTATTGGTTACTAGTTTTAGTTTTTTTTAGTTATTAGTTTATTGGTTTAGTTAGTTTTAGTTTAGTTACTATTAGGTAATTATTTAGTTATTAGGTTTGGTTATTAGTTATTTTTTTTAGTTATTAGTTTAGTTATTAGTTAGTTTTAGTCATTAGTTTATTAGTTATTAGTTGTTATTATTAGTTTAGTTATTTTATTATGTTTAGTTTTTAGTTTAGCTTTTAATTTTAGTTAGTTTTATTAGTTATTATTTTAGTTAGTTAGTTTTAGTTATTAGTTAAGTTATTATTAGTAGTTTATTACTTTATTTATTTTATTATTAGTTTATTAGTTATTAGTTGGTTATTTAATTTATTAGTAAGTTATAATTTGTTTTTTTATTGGTTATTATTAGTGATTAGTTATTATTTTATTAGTTTATTAGTTTATTAGCTAGTTAATTATTATTAGTTATTTGTTTAGTTATTTTATTAGTTATTTATTAGTTATTAGTTTAGTTATATTATTGGTTAGTTGTTAATTATTATTGGTTAAGTTTTTAGTTTCATTAGTTTTTGTTATTACTTGGTTAGTTAGTTTTTATAGTTATTATTAGTTTTTATTATTAGTTTTATTATTATTTATTAGTATAGTTTTATTATTAGTTGGTTCTTAGTTTATTTATTGGTTTATTATTTAGTTGGTTATTATTGTGTTTAGTTTTAGTTTATTATAGTCATTATTATTGGTTATTAGTTATCAATTTTATCATTAGTTTATTTATTTTATTAATTATTAATATTTATTTATTAGTTAGTTATTAGTTATTAGTTAGTTAGTTATTATTATTTATTATTTAGTTATTTTTAGTTTATTATTTAATTTTATTATTAGTTTAGTTAGTTTTTTATTAGGTTTTTTCTTGTTAGTTGGTTATTATTAGTTTTTTTTATTATTAGTGGTTTTTTTTATTAATTATTAATTATTGGTTTAGTTGGTTATGAGTTAGTTTATTGGTTTAGTTATTAGTTTATTAGTTTATTTAGTTATTAGTTTATTAATTTTTGTTTTTTTGTTGGTTTAGTTTAATTAGTTTTTGTTATTATTATTATTATTATTAATTTGTTTTGTTTATTTTTTTTTATTATTATTAGTTTTAGTTATTTTATTTATTTAGTTATTAATTATTAGTTTGGTTATTTATTATTAGTTTTATTAGGTTATTATTTGGTTATTAGTTATTAGTATTAGTTTAGTTTATTAGTTAGTTAGTGGTAGTTATTACTAGTTAGCTTTATTTAGTTTTAGTTTTTTAGCTTAGTTATTAGTTTTTTGGTTATTAGTTATTTTAGTTATTTATTAATTAGTTATTTAGATTTATTGGTTATTGGTTATTTATTAGTTTATTACTTTAGTTTTTAGTTATTATTATTCGATAGTTTTTAGTTAGTTAGTTAGTTTTATTACTTTAGTTATTAGTAATTAGTCTATTAGTTATTTATTATTAGTTTAGTTAGTTTAGTTATTAGTTAGTTTTTAGTTAGTTTAGTTATTACTAGTTAGTTAGTTTTAGTTTTTTTGGTTTAGGTTTTTGGTTATTAGTTAGTTGGTTTATTAGTTAGCTTAATTAGTTATTTAGTTTTATTGTGGTTATTATTTATTTATTAGTTTATTAGTTTAGTTTTTAATTATTATTATTCAATAGTTTTTAGTTAGTTAGTTAATTTTATTACTTTAGTTATTAGTAATTAGTCTATTAGTTATTTATTTATTATTTATTAGCTTAGTTATTAGTTATTAGTTTATTAGTTTATTAGGTTTAGTTTTCCTTGGTTTTTAGTTTGGTTATTTAGTTATTTATTAGTTGGTATTATTAGTTTATTAGTTTTTAGTTTTTTATTATTTGGTTAGATTTATTAGTTATTATTAGTTATTAGTTTATTAGTTTAGTTATTATTATTATTAGTTAGTTATATAGTTTATTAGCTTATTAGTTATTATTAGTACTTTTTATCATTTATAAGTTAGTTTTAGTTTTATTATTATTATTAGTTAGTTATTATTTATTAGTTTAGTTTAGTTATTTTTATTAGTTATTAGTTTTTATTAATTTAGTTTAGTTATTTTTTAGTATTTAGTTTAGTTATTAGGTTTGGATTAGTTATTAGTTTGTCAATTTTTTTGGTTTGGTTATTATTGGTTATTAGTTTGGTTTTAGTTAGTTATTTAGTTTAGTTTTTAGTTGGTTTATTATTAATTAGTTATTAGTTTTGGTTGTATTATTATTGGTTATAGTTTATTAGTTTAGTTTATTAGTTTTGTTTTTCATTATTAGTTTAATTTATTATTAGTTAATAGTTTTAGTTAATTACTATTAGTTAAGTATTAGTTATTAGTTTAGTTTGTTTTATTGGTTATTATTAGTTATTAGTTTAGTTATTATTAGTTTTTTATTTTAGTTATTATTATTAGTTATTAGTTAGTTTTTTATTTTATTAGTTTATTAGTTTTGTTAGTTAGTTTTAGTCATTATTAGTTATTTATTTAGTTAGTTAGTTAGTTAGTTTTTATTAGTTTTAGTTTAGTTAGTTATTTAGTTTTATTAGTTATTATTAGTTTATTAGTTTATTATTTATTTATCAGGTTTTAGTTAGGTTTAGTTAGGTTTTTTGTTATTAGTTATTGGTTTATGATTTTAAGTTTTTATTTATTAGTTTAGTTATTAGTTAGTTATTAGTTATTAGTTATTAGTTTTAAGTTATTACTTAGTTAGTTAGTTAGTTAGTTAATTTTATTATTAGTTATTAGTTAGTTGTTAGTTATTAGTTATTAGTTTTTTAGTTATTATTAGTTATTAGTTTAGTTATTTAGTTTTAGTAGGTTATTAGTTTATTAGTTTAGTTATTATTAGTTTAGTTTTTATTAGTTTTAGCTAGTTAGAATTATTAAGTTTTTTTATTATTAGTTTTTATTATTAGTTATTAGTTTTATTAGTTTATTAATTAGTAGTTAAAAGTTTTTATTATGTTAGTTAGTTAGTTATTATTAGTTTTTAGTTAATTATTAGTTAGTTTATTAGGTATTAGTTAGTTAGTTTTTAGTTTAGTTTTTAGTTAGTTTTGTTAGTTTTATTAGTTATTATTAGTTATTAGTTTAGTTATTAGTTTTTTAGTTTTAGGTTTAGTCAATTATTATTTTTAGTTTATTAGGTTTATTGTTAGTTAGTTTTAGTTATTAGTTTATTAGTCGAGTTATTAGTTTGTTATAGTTATTTAGTTTAGTTTTTTAGTTATTAGTTTAGTTTTATTTATAGGTTTATTTATTAGTTTTAATTTATTAGTTAGTTAGTTAGTTATTAAGTTTTATTAGTTAGTTAGTTATTAGTTTATTAGTTATTATTATTTAGTTATTTTATTAGTTATTAATTATTAGTTTACTTATTTTTCATTATTAGTTTATTCATTTTTAGTTTTATTAATTATTATTAATTATTAGTTTTTAGTTTATTATTAGTTTAGTTGTTAGTTATTAAGTTTTAGTTTATTATTAGTTTTTATTTATTTAGTTATTATTTAGTTATTAGGTTTAGTTTAGTTTTTAGTTTAGTTATTAGTTATTAATTTGTTAGTTTAGTTATTTAGTTATTTAGATAGTTATTTAGTTATTATTAGTTTAGTTAGCTATTTAGTTAGTTATTTTATTAGTTTTATTATGTTTCATTAGTTTAGTTTTAGTTATTAGTTTTTAGTTAGTTTATTTATTAGTTAGTTATTAGTTATTACTTTAGTTTATTAGTTTTTTAGTTATGTTTTATTATTAGTTTAGTTATTATTTTTTAGTTTAGTTATTACTTATTAGTTTATTAGTTTTATTTAGTTAGTTATTAGTTAGTTATTTAGTTATTTAGTTTATTATTAGTTATTAGTTTAATTATTAGTTAGTTTATTTTTTTATTAAGTTTTAGTTTTATTATTTAGTTATTTATTAGTTTAGTTATATTAGTTTTGAGTTTAGTTTAGTTATTATTATTAGGTTTTATTAGTTTATTAGTTTTTGTTACTTTATTAGTTATTAGTTTAGTTTTATTAGTTTGTTAGGTTATTAATTATTAGTTATTAGTTTTTATTAGTATTAGTTTTAGTTTAGTTATTATTTTTAGTTAATTAGTAGGTTTAGTTAGTTATATTAGTTATAATGTTTATTAGGTTTTTAGTTATAATTAGTTTTATTAGTTTTATTAATTTTTTTTTATTATTTAGTTTTTTAGTCATTAATTAGTTATTATTAGTTAGTTTATAATTATTAGTTATTAGTTATTATTATTATTAGTTTTAGTTTTTATTTCTTATTATTATTATTTAGTTATTAGTTATTATTAGTTTATTAGTTTATGAGATTTTGGGTTTAGTTATTATTAGTTTTTATTTAGTTATTAGTTAGTTATTAATTTATTTTTTTAGTTATTAGTTTATTACTTAGTTAGTTTATTAGTTATTAGTTAGTTTAGTTTATTAAGTTTTATTAGTTTTTATTAGTTATTTAGGTTTTAGTTTAGTTTTTAGTTTTGTTATTTTTTTATAGTTTAGTTATTAATTATTTTATTATTAGTTTATTAGTTTTATTATTATTATTATTTGTTAGTTTTAGCTTTTAGTTATTATTAGTTTTAGTTTTATTATTTTTTTTTTTTTATTAGTTATTAATTTATTTAGCTATTAGTTTTTGTTTATTCATTTTATTTAGTTATTAGTTTTTATTATTTATTAGTTTTAGTTTTATTAGTTAGTTAATAATTTATTTTATTAGGATTTTATTAGTTTAGTTTTATTAGTTAGTTTAGTTATTTAATTTTTTTTATTAGTTAATATTTTAGATATTTAGTTTATTATTATTATTTATTTAGTTTTATTATTGGTTATTAGCATATTTTTAGTTCTTATTTAGTTAGTTTAGTTTTTATTAGTTATTATTAGCTAGTTATTAGTTTATTATTTTAGTTATTAGTTATAAGTTATTAGTATTATTATTACTTTTTTAGTTATTATTTTATTTATTATTATTACTTTAGTTATTATTAGTTTGTTATTTAGTTATTATTAGTTATTAGTTTATTATTTACTAGTTATTTAGTTTATTAGTTTAATTTTTATTATTATTTTATTAGTAATTTAGTTATTTTTATTATTATTAGTTTAGTTATTATTAGTTATTAGTTTAGTTAGTAATTTAGTTTTAGTTTATTAGTTTATTAGTTTTAGTTGTTAGTTATTATTAGTTTGTTATTAGTTATTATTTGTTAGTTTTATTATTATTATTCATTATTTTTATTAATTTTACTAGCTATTAGGTTTTATTAGTTTTAGTTATTTATTATTAGTTATTATTTTTTTAGGTTTTTAGTTTTATTAGTTATTTATTATTAGTTATTATTAGTTTATTTAGTTATTAGTTTTAGTTCTATTAGTTTTTGTAGTTTTGTTTTAGTTTTTTAGTTTAGTTTTTATATTAGTTTATTAGTTAATTAGTTATGTATTTTATTAGTTAGTTTTAGTTATTAGTTATTATTATTAGTTTTAGTTATTATTATTATTATTTTCATTATTATTATTATTATTATTATTATTATTATTATTATTATTATTAGTATAGTTTATTAGGTTAGTTAATAGTTAGTTATTAGTTTTTTTTAGTTATTAGTTATTATTATTATTATTATTATTATTATTATTATTATTATTATTATTATTATTTATTAGTTAATTTTATTTTATTTAGTTTAGTTTTTTAGTTATTATTAGTTTATTGGTTAGTTAGTTTTATTAGTTCTATTAGTTTAGTTAGTCAGTTTAGTTAGTTATTAATTTATTAGTTTTATTAGTTTTTAGTTTATTATTAATAGTTATTATTAGTTTTAGTTTATTAGTTATTGTTATTTAAGTTATTAGTTTTTTATTAGTTTTTATTATTGTTAGTTATTATTATTAGTTAGGTTATTTTATTAGTTTTTAGTTTTAATTTAGTTATTTAGTTATTAGTTTCAGGTTTTTATTATTAATTAGTTATTTAGGTTTTTTTAGGTTTTATTATTTAATTTATTATTTTAGTTTATTAGTTATTAGTTTAGTTATTAGTTTTAGTTTATTAGTTTAGTTTATTAGTTTTAATTATTAGGTTTTAGTTATTAGTTTTATTATATTATTATCATTTTGTTGGTTTATTTTATTAGTTTAGTTATTTCAATTTATTATTTTTTATTATTTAGTTTTATTTTATTTAGTTTAGTTATTAGTTTTATTATTTTACTATTATTATTATTTATTATTATTATTATTATTATTATTATTATTATTTATCATTAAGATAGTTTTTACTAGTTATTAGTTTAGTTATTATTATTATTTTTAGTTATTAATTTTTTACATTTTATTAATTTAGTTATTAGTTATTAGTTAGTTAGTTTAGTTTTTTTTTATTTTAGATATTAGTTTAGTTATTAGTTATTATTAGTTAGTTAGTTATTATTAATTTTAGTTTATTAGTTATTAGGTAGTTATTATTTAGTTATAATTAGTTTTATTTAATTATTAGTTATTAGTTTTATAAGTTATTTATTAGTTAGTTAGTTATTAGTTATTATTAGTTTATTATTAGTTATTTTTTAGTTATTATTATTCATTAGTTTAGTAGTTATTAGTTTAGTTAGTTTTTTAGTTATTATTATTTATTAGTTTTTGTTATTAGTTATTAGTTTAGTTATTTAGTTAGTTTTGTAAGTTTAGTTATTTAGTTAGTTTTATTATTAGGTTTATTTTTTAATTGTTAGTTTTTTTATTAGTTATTAGTTTTATTAGTTTAGCTATATAGTTTAGCTATTTATTATTAGTTTAGTTAATTATTTTATTAGTTATTAGTTAGTGATTTAGTTTAGTTATTAGTTTAGTTAGTTTATTAGTTAGTTTAATTATTCATTTTAGTTATTAGTTATTACTTATTAGTTAGATTTTTATTAGTTTTATTATTTATTTATTTATTAGTTTATTATTTGTAGGTTTATTAGTTATTAGTTAGTTAGTTCTTATTAGTTAGTTATTAGTTAGTTATTAGTTTTTTATTAGTTTATTAGTTTAGTTATAAGTTATTAATTTTTATTAGTTAGTTATTAATTACTTATTAGTTTAGATATTATTTATGTTTAGTTAGTTTTTAGTTTTTATTAGTTATTAGTTAGTTTTAATAGTTATTATTATTATTATTAATTATTATTTTTACTTTTATTATTTATTATTAATTAGTTAGTTATTTTGTTTAGTTCTATTAGTTATTAGTTTTTAGTTATTATTGCTAGTTTTTTAGTTTATTTTATTAGTTAGTTATTAGTTATTAGTTTAGTTATTATTAGTTAGTTAGTTTTAGTTTAGTTAGTTATTTATTATTAGTTTTAAGTTTAGTTTTTTTTATTTATTATTATTATTATTATTAGTTTATTAGTTATTATTAGTTAGTTATTGTTAGTTATTCGTTTGTTAGTTTTTAGGTTGTTAGTTTAGTTTTTTAGTTATTTAGTTTATTAGTTAAGTTTAGTTTTTTAGTTTAGTTTAGTTATTAGTTATTAATTAGTTATTATTTATTTTATTATTAGTTTAGTTATTAGTTATTATTTATTTTATTATTAGTTTAGTTATTAGATTTTTAGTTTTATTAATTATTTATTAGTTTAGTATTTATTAGTTATTAGTTAGTTATTATTATTAGTTTTAGTTATTATTAGTTAGTTTTATGTTAGTTTATTATTAGTTATTAGTTATTAGTTTTAGTTAGGTTAGTTATTTAGTAGTTATTATTATTAGTTTTATTAGTTATTTAGTTTAGTTATTATTATTAGTTTTAGTTTATTAATTTATTAGTTTATTAGCTTATTAGGTTTTATTAGTAATTAGTTTAGTTATTTAGTTTATTACTATTAGTTATTATTAGTTAGTTAGTTTAGTTTATTACTATTATTATTATTAGTTATTAGTTTTTTAGTTTAGTTAGTTTTATTAGTTATTATTAGTTTTATTATTTTTATTAGTTTATTAGTTATTATTTAGTTATTAGTTTAATTATTATTAGTTAGTTTAGTTATTAGTTTTTAAGTTATTAGTTTAGTTTATTAGTTATCAGTTTAGTTATTATTAGTTTATTAGTTATTTAGTTTATTTATTAATTATTTTTAGTTTTATTAGTTATTATTATTATTATTATTATTAATTTAGATATTAGTTTTAGTTTAGTTATTATTTAGTTATTACTTTATTAGTTTTAAGTTTATTAGTTTTATTAATTTTTTAGTTTATTAGTTTAGGTTATTGTTAGTTATTAGTTTTATTAGTTTATTATTAGCTATTATTTAGTTTTTATTAGTTTTAGTTATTATATCCAATTATCATTATTAGTTTATTTTTATTAGTTATTAGTTTAGTTTAGTTTATTAGTTATTATTTTAGTTATTAGTTTATTAGGTTTATTATTAATTTTTATTTGTTAGTTAGTTAGTTTATTTTTCTATTAATTATTACTTTATTTATTAGGTTTTTTAGTTAGTTATTAGTTATTAGTTTTATTAGTTTTTAGTTATTAGTTTATTTAGTTTATTATTATTTAGTTTATCTACATTATTTTTGGCTTGATGACTTATTATAAGTTTATATTTTATTGAATTGTGAAAAAAAACTTAATATAAATTTAATTAAGCTAAGAAATTTCTTATTTTCTTAAATAGTAATTATTTTATAAGAAACTCTTCTTATGATTTTAGTCTTTAACTATGAACTCTTTAACTTGTAGGAAGAGTTTGAAGCGAAGCAGGCAAATATTTTTACTACCCTTGAAAAGCTTTTCCTGCTCCAGAATGCTCTTCTAACTGAATCTTGCATCATTAAAGCATTCTTCTTCTACTCTTGTGTGGTCGTTCTACTCTCACGGCCTCTGAAGCAAACCTTGCTTGAGCTCGTCTCTACTTAGGTGAACCCTTCTTTTCAAAAAAACCAATTAACATAATGATCCCCCTCTAATACAAAACCATTTTCGACTATTCACTCAAATTCATTCACAGGTCTCTGCATCACGTTTGTAGCTGAAATTGCAATTATTAAATACAGTTCTATCAACTCCAATCAGTAGAACTGGGTAATGTCCAAAGTATGGATGGCCAGATCTTTATTCTTAGTTGCTGCCTCTACTCTCATCCTTCATTCCATCTTTACTTACAGGTAGCACCCCTACGTTCTTGAAGTTTGAGCCTTTTTACTACTACCCTGCACCTGAAAACCATAATTCGATGTGACTTATGCAGGGATTATGAGGTTTTAAATTATCAATTGCTGCAACTTCTACTTGAAAAGGTTTGCGTCATGGAGCAGAACTCAGGCATGGAGCCTAGCTTTCCTAGCTTTCATTATGAGTTATGTCTCTTTCGTATATCATGGAGAAATTGATGAAAGCTTTCCTTGTTATAGGGCGTAAGTACTTGGGTCTTAGCAACGAGAGCGAAATGAGCTGGAGCGGATATTCATGGATTGAAGAGGAATTACCAGAAGATGTGGATATGGCTGTTGATCCTAACTATGCTTTTATTAAGAAGTCCACGAGAATTCCATCATGTGATGACCTTTGCATTTAGAAGATACAATCTTTTGCGTAGATTTTAAGTTATGGGCCATAGGGATTTCACTACGAGCGAAAGAGAATATGATCACGAGGCGTATTTTACTCTTTTGGTTGTGATCGTTACAAGTTATTTAGTTATAATATCTAAACCTTTATCTTTTCAGTTCTTGTCGCTTGCCTTGTTATTATGATCCAAAGCCTAAAAGATATACTTTAGAGATGTTTGAGATCAATTTTATTTTATATTTTATATTTTTATTTTTATAATTAGTTTTAAAAATATATTTATATAATATATTTTTTATTTTAAAAAATAAATAATATTATTTATATAAATATTTAAAATAACTTTTAAATATTTTGAAATATTTTAAAACTAATAATTATTATTAAATATATCTTATTTTTAAATAAAATATAAATTAAAAAAATAAGAGTGATCTTAAATGTACCCTTAACAAATTTGGAAATTCCACATAGTTTATTAGTTATTAGTTTAGTTATTTTGGTTATTAGTTATTAGTTTATTAGTTTAATTATTAGTTATTAGTTTAGTTTTGCTAGTTTTATTATTTTATTAGTTATTATTATTATTTTATTATCTTCATTAGTTTTATTATTAATTATTAATTATTGGTTTAGTTATTATTATTAATTATTAATTTAGTTAGTTAATTTATTTATTAGTTATTATTAGTTTAATTATTAATTATTATTTATATTTATTAATTTTTATTAGTTATAAGTTAGTTATTAGTTTTAGTTTATTAGATTAGTTTTTTAGTTTTATTTTACTAGTTTTATTATTTATTAGTTATTAGTTTAGTTATTTTATTAGTTTTTTAGTTATTAGTTATTAGATATTTAGGTTTATTAGTTATTAGGTTAGATTTAGTTTAGTTATTATTTATTAGTTTTTAATTATTATTATTAGTAGTAGTTATTATTAGTTATTAGTTAGTTATTATTTATTAGTTTTATTATTAGTTAGTTTCATTAGTTCTTTTAGTTATTAGTTATTAGTTATTATTAGTTAGGCTAATTTAGTTATTAGTTAATTAATTTAGTAATTAGTTTTATTAGTTTTATTATTTATTAGCTTAGTTATAGTTTTTAGTTATTATTAGTTATTAGTTTTTATTAGTTATTAGGTTTATTTAGTTAGTTTTATTAGTTATTTAGTTTTATTTGTTATTAGTTTAGTTAATTTTTTAGTTTATTAGGTTTTATTTATTAGTTAATTATTAGTTATTAGTTAGTTATTATTAGTTTTTAGTTTATTATTAGTTATTAGTTATTAGTTTTAGTAGTTTTTATTAGTTATTAGTTTTATTATTAGTTTAGTTATTTTAGGTTTAGTTTCGTTATTATTAGTTAGTTTTTTAGTTTAATTATAATTATTTTATAATTTTTATTAATTATTAGTTATTATTTTTGTTATTAGTTAATAGTTATTATTTATTAGCTTTTATTAGTTATTTATTAGTTTTATTAGGTTTTTTTAGTTATTATTAGTTTTATTAGTTTTATTAGTTTATTATTAGCTTAGTAGTTTATTAGTTTAGTTATTAGTTTAGTTTTTATTTTAGTTATTAGTTATTAGTTATTAAGTTTATTAATTTATTTTAGTTAGTATTATTTATTTTTAATTAGTTATTAGTTATTATTAGGTTTATTAATTATTAGGTTTAGTTTTTAGTTTAGTTATTAGGTTATTATTAGTTATTATTTGTTTATTTTATTAGTTTTTATTAGTTTTTATTAGTTATTAGTTTCTTAATTTTTTAGTTTTGGTTACTAGTTAGTTATTAGTTTAGTTATTATTTAGTTATTTTAGTTTTAGTTTAGTTATTAGTAATTAGTTTGTTTAGTTTTATTATTAGTTATTAGTTAGTTTAGTTTTTTTATTTTAGCTATTTTAGTTATTAGTTATTAGTTATTAATTATTAGTTTATTAGTTTATTAGTTTAGTTTAGTTTTTTATTTTTTATGTTTTATTAGTTAGTTTATTAGTTTAGTTTTATTAGTTAGTTAGTTTTTAGTTTTATTAGTTATTAGTTTAGTTATTTATTTAGTTATTAATTTATTATTAGTTTAGTTATTTAGTTATTATAGTTTTATTTGTTATTTATTAGTTAGTTTAGTTATTAGTTATTAGTTTATTATTAGTTTTATTATTTATTATTTATTATTATTAGTTTTAAGTTAGTTATTAGTTATTATTATTATTATTATTAATTATTAGTTTTATTAGTTTAGTTAATTTTTTAAAATTTTTCATTAATTATTAGTTTTTATTAGTTATTAGTTAGTTAATTTATTAATTTTATTAGTTAGTTAGTTTATTAGTTTTATTATTAGTTATTAGTTATTTAGTTTTAGTTTGTTATTATTATTAGTTTTTAGTTTTGTTCTATTTAGTTATTATTAGTTATTAATTTAGTTATTTAGGTTTATTTATTAGTTATTACTTATTAGTTTAGTTATTTTACTTTTATTATTTAGTTTTTAGGTTTTAGTTTAGTTAGTTATTAGTTTTATTATTAGTTATTAGTTTTTTATTAGTTTTAATTATTAGTTATTATTATTTTTATTAGTTTATGTTTAGGGTTTCATTTTATTATTAGTTTTAGTTTATTAGTTAGTTATTAGTTTATTTAATTTTTAGTTTTATTAGTTAGTTTATTATTTTTATTATTTATTAGTTTTTAGGTCTTAGTTTATTATTATTAGTTTAGTTATTATTAGTTATTAGTTTATTTATTTATTTAGTTTTATTATTATTAGTTTAGTTATTATTTTAGTTATTAACTTATTATTATTATTAGTTTATTAGTTTTGTTAGTTATTAGTTTAGTTATTAGTTATAAGTTTATTATTATTAGTTTAGTTTATTATTATTTTATTAATTTTAGTTTAGTTATTAGTTATTAGTTAGTTATTTTATTTATTAGTTATTTAATTTTTAGTTTTAGTTTTATTGTTATTAGTTTTTAGCTATTAGTTTAGTTAGTTTATTATTATTAGTTAGTTTATTATTTATTAATTTTAGTTATTAGTTTTTTCTTAGTTATCAGTTTATTATTATTATTATTTATTTATTTTATTAGTTTAGTTTTTAGGTTTTTATTAGTTTGTTAGTTTATTAGTTTTATTTTTTAGTTATTATTAGGTTTTAGATTTATTATTTAGTTATTAATTTATTAGTTTAATTTTTATGAGTTTAGTTCTTAGTTAGTAGTTTAGTTTTTTAGTTAGTTATTATTATTAGTTTTATTATTAGTTATTAGTTTTTATTAGTTTATTAGTTAGTTAATTATTATTTATTTACTTATTTAGTTTTATTAGTTAGTTATTAGTTTTAGTTATTACTTATTAGTTTTTAGTTTATTAGTTTAGTTATTAGTTAGTTTTATTAGTTATTATTATTAGTTTTAATTAGTTATTAATTATTAGTTATTAGTTTAGTTTTTATTAGTTATTATTACTATTATTAGTTGTGTTATTAGTTTATTATTTTATTTAATTTTTTATTTAGTTATTAGTTAGTTATCATTAGTTACTTTAGTTATTATTTTAGTTAGTTATTAGTTATTAGTTTAGTTTTAGTTTTTTTGTAATTATTATTATTAGATAGTTATTATTAGTTATTATTAATTTTATTTGTTATTAGTTTATTAGGTTTTATTAGTTAGTTATTTTTATTATTAGTTATTATTAGTTTTAGTTAGCTATTAGTTTTTAGTTTTTAATTATTAGTTAGTTGGTAGTTTAGTTATTAGTTGTTAGTTATTAGTTATTAGTTATTAGTTATTAGTTATTATTAGTTATTATTTTATTATTAGTTATTATTTTTTTGGTTATTAGTTATTTACTTTAATTTTTATTTATTATTTTATTAGTTTAGTTTATTTAGTTTTTATTAGTTATTGGTTATTAGTTTTTTATAGTTATTAATTTACTATTATTATTATTATTAGTTTAGTTATTTATTAGTTTTATTAGTTATTAGTTAATTTAGTTTTTTATTAAATAGTTTTTATTTAGATATTATTTAGTTTAGTTATTTATTATTAGTTATTATTTATTATTGGTTATTAGTTTATTATTTTTTTAAGTTATTATTATTATTAGTTAGTTATTATTAGTTTAGTTAGTTATTTAGTTATTAGTTAGGTTTTAGTTTATTAGTTTATTATTATTAGTTAGTTATTAGTTTAATAGTTTTAATTTGTTGTTTATTTAGTTAGTTATTATTAGTTATTAGTTATTTCATTTTTAGTTAGTTATTAGGTTTAATTATTAGTTATTTTGCTTATTTAGTTTTGTTAATTTTTAGTCATTTAGTTTATTATTATTAGTTATTATTTATTATTTAGTTAGTTAGCTTATTAGTTATTTTTTAGTTATTAGTTATTTATTTATTAGTTAAATAGTTATTAATTATTATTATTATTATTATTATTTTTGTAAGTTATTAGTTTTTATTATTATTAGTTTATTATTTTTAGTTATTATTTATTATTTTATTAGGTTTAGTGTAGTTTTTTAGGTTTATTTAATTATTCATTTTAATTAGTTATTAGTTAGTTATTAGTTATTATAAGTTATTAGTTTATTAGTTATTTACTTTATTAGTTTATTTATTATTTATTTTAGTTATTATTAGTTTAGTTAGTTTAGTTATTAGTTATTATTAATTATTATTTGTTATTATTAGTTAATATTTTATTAATTTTAGATATTAGTTTTTGATTAGTTAGTTATTATAATTATTTAGTTTATTAATTATTAGTTTATTAGTTATTATTAGTTAGTAAATTTATTATTAGTTTATTTATTTTTTATTTATTTATTAGTTTAGTTATTTTATTATTTATTATTAGCTTATTAGTTTTATTAGTTTTATTATTAGTTTTTAGCTAGTTAGTTAGATTTTTAAGTTTTTAAGGTTTTTTGATATTATTAGTTACAAGTTATTATTAGGTTAGTTATTATTATTAGTTATCAGGTTTAATTATTAGTTATTATTAATTATTAATTTATTAGTTTATTATTTAGCTATTAGTTTAGTTAGTTTATTATTAGTTTAGTTTTATTTTTTAGTTATTTAGTTAGTTTTTATTAGTAGTTAGTTTATTAATTTTTAGTAATTAGTTTTGTTATTACTATTATTTTAGTTATTTGTTTTTTAGTTTTAGTTTTTTTTAGTTTATTATTAATTAGTTTTTAGTTTAAGTTAGTTATTAATTTAGTTTACCTTTTTAGTTATTAGTTTAGGTTTATTAATAGTTAGTTATTAGTTTTTAGTTATGTTTATTCATTTTATTTAGTTATTAGTTAGTTAGTTAGTTTATTATTAGTTTAGTTATTACTGATAAAGTTTTTTTTAGCTAGTTTAGTTTAGTTATTAGGATTTAGTTTTCTAGTTATTTTAGTTAGATTTTTTGGTTATTCAGTTTTATTAGGTTTTATTATGTTAGTTTAGTTTTTTTATTAGTTTTATTAGTTTAGTTAGTTAGTTTATTTAGTTTAGTTTTGTTCTTAGTTTAGTTTTAGTTTTTTATTATTAGTTTTAGTTATTAGTTATTTAGTTTAGTTAGTTAGTTTTTATTTATTTTTAGGTTTAGTTTTATTGGTTTTAGTTAGTTAGTTTAATTGGTTATTAGTTGGTTAGTTTATTTTTTGTTGGTTATTTATTTAGTTATTTATTATTAGTTATTATTAGTTTTTAGGTTTTCTATATTATGTTTTAGTGTTATTAGTTTTATTATTAGTTTATTAGGTTTAGTTTTTATTAATTATTTAGTCTTTTAGTTATTAGTTTACTTTATTAATTTTTAGTTAGTTTTATTAGTTTTTAGTTATTAGTTTTATTATTAGTTATTAGTTATTTTTAATTAGTTATTAGTTAATTTTTAGTTTTATTAGTTATTACTTTTATTAACTATTAGGTTTATTTATTATTATTATTATTATTAGTTTATTATTATTAGTTTTATTAGTTATTAGTTAGTTTAGTTTATTATTTTATTATTATTTTTTAGTTTATTAGTTATTAGAATTTTAGTTTTATTAGTTAGTTATTATTAGTTATTAATTTAGTTTTTAGTTTATTATTAGTTATTATTAGTTATTAGTGATTAGTTTATTAGTTTAATTTTTTTTATTAATTTTATTTTTTATTATTTATTAGTTTTTATTTTATTAGTTATTACTTATTAGTTTTATTAGTTATTTAGTTTTTATTATTTGTTTTAGTTATTAGTTTATTATTATTATTTGGTTTATTATTTAGTTATTATTATTATTATTATTATTATTATTATTATTAGTTAGTTATTTTATTTATTTTAGTTATTATTGGTATTATTATTAGTTTTAGTTTTTTTAATTATTAGTTTATTTTATTAGTTATTTTTATTAGTTTATTAGTTTATTAGGTTTTATATTTAGTTTTATTATTATTATTAGTTTTTATTAGTTATTAGTTATTAGTTATTAGTTTTAGTTTTTCAGTTTATTATTATTTAATTTTATTAGTTTTTAGTTTATTAGTTTAGTTTATTATTAACTATTTAGTTTATTTTATTAATTATTAGTATTTGTTTATTTTTAGTTATTAATTTTAGTTTTTTAGTTTATTATTTAGTTATTATTAGTAATTTATTTATTATTAGTTTATTAGTTTTTAGTTTAGTTAGTTTACTTAGTTTTTATTAGTTTTTAATTATTTTATTATTATTATTATTAGGTTTTTAGTTATTAGTTATTAGCCATTAGTTAGTTTTAGTTAGTTTTTTAGTTTATTAGTTAGTTTTTTAGTTATTAGTTAGTTATTATTATTATTTATTAGTTAGTTATTAGTTTATTATTTTAGTTATTAATTTATTAGTTAGTTACTTTATTAGTTATTAGTTAGTTTTGTTTATTAGGTTTTATTAGTTTTTATTAGTTTTATTATTATTATTATTTATTAGTTTTAGTTTTATTCATTTTTTTAGTTTTTTTTATTTGTTATTAGTTTTTATTAGCTATTAGTTTAGTTAGGTATTAGTTTTAGTTTATTAGTTTTATTTAGTTATTAGTTTTTATTAGGTTATAGATTTTATTGTTTGTTAGTTTTAGTTTTATTAGTTAGTTAGTTAGTTATTTTTTAGTTTTTTATTTGTTTAGTTTTATTAGTTAGTTTAGTTATTTAGTTATATTTATTAGTTATTAGTTTGGTTATTTAGTTTATTATTATTAGTTCTTTAGTTTTATTATTAGTTATTATTTAGTTATTTTAGTTTAGTTTAGTTTTATTAGTTTATTATTTTAGTTATTAGTTATAAGTTATTGTTATTATTAGTTTTAATTATTATTTTATTTATTATTATTAGTTTAGTTATTATTAGTTAGTTATTTTGTTATTATTAGTTTATTATTTTTATTAGTTATTAGTTTTACTTATTTGTTATTAGTTTAGTTGTTTAGTTATTTAGTTTATTATTATTAGTTATTAGTTTATTTTTTGTTTTTATTTAGTTTAGTTTAGTTTTTATTAGTTATTTTTAGTTAGTTATTAGTTTATTATTTTAATTATTATTTATAAGTTATTATTATTGTTAATTTTAGTTATTATTTTATTTATTATTATAAGTTTAGTTATTATTAGTTAATTATTTGCTTATTATTTGTTTATTATTTTTATTAGTTATTAGTTTATTATTTATTAGTTATTTAGTCTATTAGTTTAATTTTGATAATTACTTTATTATTAATTTAGTTATTTTTTATTATTAGCTATTATTATTATTAGTTTAGTTATTACTAGTCATTAGTTTAGTTAGTTATTTAGTTTTAGTTTATTAGTTTTTTATTTTATTTATTAGTTATTAGTTATTATTAGTTACTTTTATTATTATTGGTTTATTAGTTAGTTAGTTTAGTTATTATTATTAGGTTTAGTTTACTATTATTAGTTTTATTTATTAACATTTCTAGTTTTATTATTATTAGTTATTTTTGCTAGTTTTATTAGTTATTAAGTTTTATTAGTTTTAGTTATTTATTATTAGTTATTAGTTTTCTTAAGTTTTTAGTTTTATTAGTTATTTATTATGTTTAGTTTTAGTTTTATTAGTTTATTATTATTATTATTAGTTATTTATTATTAGTTATTATTAGTTTATGTAGTTATTAGCATTAGTTTTATTAGTTTAATTATTTATTATTAGTTTATTAGTTAGCTAGTTATTATTATTATTATTATTATTAATGTTTAGTTTATTATTAGTTATTTATTTATTTTATCAGTTAGTTTTAGTTATTATTTATTATTATTATTATTATTATTATTAGTTTAATTTATTAGGTTAGTTATTAGTTAGTTATTAGTTTTATTATTATTATTGTCATTATTATTATTATTATTATTATTATAATTATTATTAGTTATTAATTATTATTATTATTATTATTATTAGTTTATTTTATTTTATTTTATTTAGTTTTTAGTTATTATTAGTTTATTAGTTAGTTATTTTTTGTTAGTTTTATTAGTTTATTAAGTTAGTTTAGTTTACTTATTAGTTTATTAGTTTTATTAGTTAGTTTTATTAGTTTTTAGTTTATTATTATTAGTTATTATTAGTTTTTATTATTAGTTACTTATTATTATTAGTTAGGTTATTTTATTATTTATTAATTTTTGATTTCTATTATTAATTAGTTATTTAGATATTTATTTGTTTTATTATTTAGTTTATTATTTTAGTTTATTAGTTTTTAGTTTAGTTATTAGTTTTAGTTTATTAGTTTAGATTATTAGTTATTAGTTATTAGTTTTAATTATTAAGTTTTAGTTATTAGTTTTTTAGCTTTATTATATTATTATTAGTTTATTACTTTTATTTTATTAGTTTAGTTATTTAGGTTTATTGGTTTTAGTTTATTATTATTATTGTTTATTATTAGGTTAGTTTTTTTTTTTTTGGTTATTAGTTTAGTTATTTAGTTATTATTTTAATTTTAGTTATTAATTTTTTAAGTTTTAATAGTTTTCTCGGTTATTAGTTATTAGTTAGTTATTTTTTTATTTCAATTATTAGTTTAGTTATTAGTTACTATTAGTTTTTGGTTTATTGGTTATTAGTTAGGTTATTAGTTAGTTATTATTTAGTTATTATTAGTTTTATTTAGTTATTAGTGATTAATTTTATAAGTTATTGATTAATTAGTTAGTTATTAGTTATTATTATTAGTTTATTAGTTTATTATTAGTTATTAGTTTAGTTTTTAGTCATTATAATTTAGTAGTTTTTGTTATTAGTTATTAGTTTAATTATTTAGTTTATTAGTTATTTAGTTAGTTTTATTATTAGGTTTATTTTTTAGTTATTAGTTTTTTATTAGTTATTAGTTTTATTAGTTTAGTTATTTAGTTTAGTTAGTTATTTTATTAGTTATTAGTTAGTTAATTATTTAGTTTAGTTAGCTTATTATTTGGTTTAGTTATTAGTTTTTGATTTATTAATTAGTTTTTAGTTATTATTTATTTATTTATTTATTAGTTTATTATTATTAGGTTTTTTAGTTATTAGTTAGTTAGTTATTATCAGTTGGTTATTAGTTTACTATTAGTTTATTAGTTTAGTTGGTTATTATTTATTAGTTTTATTAGTTAGTTATTAGTTTATTTATTATTTAGGTTTAGTCGGTTTTAGTTATTAGTTGGTTTTTTACTTTTTTTTTATTATTAGTTAGTTTTATTAGTTATTATTATTAGTTTTTGGTTTGTTTAGTTTTATCATTTATTATTAGTTAGTTAGTTAGTTATTTTATTTAGTTTTATTAGTTATTAGTTTTAGTTATTATTATTAATTTTTTTGTTTAGTTTATTAGTTAGTTATTAGTTATCAGTTTAGTTATTAGTTTAGTTATTATTAGCTAGTTAGTTTTAGTTTAGTTGGTTATTTATTATTAGTTTTTAGTTTTTTTATTATTAGTAAGTTACTTTAGTTATTAGTTTATTAATTATTAGTTGTTATTAGTTAGTTATTTAGTTTAGTTATTATTACTTAGTTATTATTAGTTATTAGTTAGTTAGTTTTTAGTTTATTATTAGGTTTTAGTTTTTAGTTAGTTTTAGTTATCAATTTATTAATTAGTTTTATTTCATTAGCTAGTATTATTATATTATTTTATTATTAGTTAATTGTTTGTTAGTTTTTATTAGTTTATTATGTTTATTATTAGTTATTATTATTAGTTATTAGTTTAGTTTTTTAGTTAGTTATTATTTAGTTTTAGTTTTTTAGTTTTATTAGTTATTTAGTTATTGATTTTATTAGTTTATTAGTTTTATTATTTTTATTAATTTGTTTATTTGTTTATTTAGTTATTAGTTTATTAGGTTTTAGTTAGTTTAGTTATTTAGTTTTATTAGGTTTATTATTGGTTATTTTAGTTTTTTATCTAGTTTTTTTATTAGTTTTATTATTTAGTTATTATTTTTAGTTATTAATTATTATTAGTTTTTATTAGTTATTAGTTTAGCTTTAGTTTATTAGTTAGTTAGTTATAAGCTATTATTTATTTTACTATTAGTTTAGTTATCAGTTTCTTAGTTCAGTTAGTTATTTATTAATTTAGTTTTTATTAAGTATTAGTTAGTTATTATTATTAGTTTTAGCTATTATTAGTTAGTTTTTAATTAGTTTATTATTAGTTATTAGTTATTAGTTTTAGTTAGGTTAGTTATTTATTAGCTATTATTATTAGTTTTATTAGTTATTAAGATTAATTATTATTATTATTAGTTTTAGTTTATTAGTTCATTACTTTTTTAGGTTTTATTACTACTTGGTTTAGTTAGTTTTATTAGTTATTAGTTTAGTTATTTAGTTTATTATTATTAGTTAGTTTATTAATTAGTTAGTTTAGTTTATTATTATTATTATTATTATTATTATTATTATTATTATTATTATTATTAGTTATTAGTTTAGTTAATTTTATTAATTTTTTGTTTTTATTTAGTTTTTAGTTTTTCAGTTTATTATTAGTTTATATTATTATGTTTTATTAGTTATTAGTTAGTTTTAGTTATTTGTTATTATCAGTTTTCTTATTTTTATTAGGTTATTAGTTCATTAGTTATTATTTAGTTATTAGTTTAGTTATTATTAGTTTATTAGTTATTTAATTTATTTATTAAATATTTATTAGTTAGTTATTTTTAGTTTTCTTAGTTATTATTATTATTATTATTATTATTATTATTATTATTATTATTATTATTATTGTTATTATTATTTAGTTTAGTTATTATTTAGTTATTAATTTATTAGTTTTTAGTTTATTAACTTTATTAGTTTTTTAGTTTAGTAGTTTAAGTTATTTTTAGTTATTAAATTTATTTGTTTATTATTAGTTATTATTTAGTTTTTATTAGTTTTATTTAATATATCTAGTTATTATTATTAGTTATTATTTTATTAGTTTATTAGTTTATTAGTTTAGTTATTAGTTTATTAGGTTTATTATTAGTTTTATTAGTTAGTTAGTTAGTTTATTTTTCTTTTATTTATTAGTTTATTAGTTTATTAGTTAGGTTTTCTGGTTAATTGTTAGTTATTAGTTTTATTAGTTAGTTATATATTATTAGTTTTGCTTTATTAGTTATTTAATTATTAGGTTTAGTTAGATATTATTAGTTATCAGTTATTAGTTTATTTAGTTTTTATTAATTTTTAGTTATTATTATTAGTTATTAATTTACTTATTAGTTATTAGTTTTTAGTTTTTGTTATTATTAGCTTTAGGTTTTGGTTTAGTTATTAGTTAGTTATTAGTTTTATTAGTTTATTATTATTAGTTTAGCTTTTATTAGTTTAGTTATTAATAGCTATTAGTTTAATTATTTATTTAGTTATTATTTTTAGTTATTAGTTAGTTAATTTCAATTTCAGTTAAGTTTTATTAGTAATTAGTTTTGTTCATTTTAATATTTTATTAGTTATTTTAGTTATTATTTATTAGTTATTTCATTTATTAGTTTATATTATTATTATTATTTATTTTAATTTTTTATTATTACTTATTAGTTAGTTTAGTTATTATTTAATTATTAGTTAGTTATTAGTTAGTTAGTTTTTATTAGTTTAGTTATTATTTATTAGTTATTATGAGTTAGTTTATTAGTTTATTTAGTTTATTTAGTTTTATTAGTTTATTAGTTTAATTTTATTAGTTAGTTAGTTTATTATTATTAAGTTTTAGTTTTATTATTTTTTAGTTTTTTTTTTGGTTTAGTTTTGTTGTTTAGTTATTATTAGCTAGTTATTAATATTATTAATTAATTAATTTTAGTTTTCTTAGTTATTATTTATTATTTATAATTAGTTATATTATTAGTTATTTAGTTATTACTTATTAGTTTTATTAATTAGTAGTTATTAGTTTAGGTTATTAGTTTATTAGTTTAGTTATTAGTTTAGTTATTATTAGTTATTTAGTTATTAGTTTTTAGTTATTAGTTTATTATTATTAGTTATTTAGTTAGTTTAGTTTTTTTTAGTTTTATTAATTATTAATTATTTAGTTTAGTTAGCTATTAGTTAGTTATTTATTATTTTGGTTATTAATTATTAGTTTATTATTAGTTTTATTATTATTAGTTATTTATTAGTTTAGTTTGTTATTATTATTATTATTATTATTATTTTATTAGTTAGTAGTATTATTACTAGTTATTTTAGTTTGTTGGTTATTAATTTTTTATTATTAGTTATTTGTTGGTTATTTTTAGTATTAGTTTATTAATTTTAGTTGGTTATTAGTTTATTGGTTATAGTTATTATTGGTTTTTTTTAGTTATTAATTTTTATTAGTTAGTTATTATTTAGTTATTTATGTATTATTTATTAGTTTTTTAGTTTAGTTAGTTATTATTAATTTATTATAAGTTATTAGTTATGTTATTTTAGTTATTAGATTTTAGTTATTGTTAGTTGGTTTAGTTAATTATTATTAGTTAATTATTTCTTAGTTAGTTATTAGTTAGTTTAGTTTACTAGCTTTAGTTTAGTTAGTTAGTTATTATTATTATTATTAGTTTTTTAGTTTCATTTTTATTTAGTTAGTTAGTTTTATTAGTTTTATTTTATGCATTATTATTAGTTTATTAGTTATTAATTATTAGTTTTAGGTTTAATTAGTTATTATTAGTTTATTTTTTAGGTTTTTATTAGTTATTAGTTTAGTTTTTTTAGTTATTTATTTAGTTATTATTAGTTAGTTATTAGTTTAGGTTTTTATTATTAGTTAGTTACTAGTTATTAGGTTATTTTTAGTTTTAGTTATTTAGTTATTAATTATTATTATTATTAAATAGTTATTATTAAATCATTTTATTATTAGTTTTAGTTAGTTTAATTACTTGTTTAATATTTAGTTTGGTTATTTTTAGTTTATTAGTTTATTAGTTATTAGTTATTAGTTATTAGTTTTTAGTTAGTTATTAGTTTAGTTATTAGTTTAGTTATTAGTTTAGTTATTAGTTATTAGTTTGTTGGTTTTATTATTTTAGTTATTTGGTTATTAGTTATTAGTTATTATTTTCTTAGTTATTAGTTATTTAGTTTAGTTTATTTTTTTATTTATTTATTAGTTTAGTTTATTAGTTTATTAGTTTAGTTAGTTTTTATTAGTTATTAATTTTTATTAGTTATTAGTTTTTATTAGTTATTAGTTTATTATTATGATTATTAGTTTTAATTATTAATTATTAGTTTAATTAATTATTAGTTTGATTAGTTATTAGTTAGATTAGTTTTTATTAGTTAGTTTATTTAGTTATTATTTAGTTTAGTTACATATTATTAGTTATTAATTTATTAGTTTTTTAATTTAGTTATTATTATTATTATTAGTTAGTTATTATTTGTTTAGTTAGTTATTTAGTTATTATTTAAGTTTTAAGTTTATTAGTTTATTATTATTAGTTAGTTATTAGTTTATTAGTTTTAAATTAGTTATTTATTTAGTTAGTTATTATTAGTTATTAGTTATTTTGGTAAGTTAGTTTATTTAGTTTTATTTGTTTTAGTTATTTAGTTTATTACTATTAGTTATTATTTATTAGTTATTAGTTATTAGTTTATTGGTTTATTTATTATTAACTATTATTATTACTACTTTCATTAGTTATTAGTTTTATTATTAGTTTTTATTATTAGTTTTTTATTTTTTTATTATTTATTACTTTATTAGTTTTGTTTAGTTTTTTAGGTTTATTTCATTATTAGTTTTAATTAGTTATTAGTTAGTAATTAGTTATTAATTTATTAGTTATTTAGTTTATTAGTTTATTTATTATTTAATTTAGTTTTTATTAGTTATTAGTTATCTATTTTATTATTTTATTAGTTATTACTTTAGTTAGTTTATTTATTTTAGTATTAGTTATTATTAGTTATTATTTTACTAGTTTAAGTTATTAGTTTTTTTATTAGTTAGTTATTTAGTTATTTTATTAGTTTAGTTAGTTTAGTTATTATTATTATTTAGTTTATTAGTTATTAGCTTATTAGCTTTAGTTATTAGTTATTAGTTTATTAGTTATTATTTGTTATTAGTTTTTTAATTTAGTTATTAGTTTATTAGTTTAAGATGGTTTTATTAGTTATTCATTTATTATTATTTTTTAGTTATTAGTTAGTTTTTATTTAGTTATTAGTTTAGTTATTTATTATTTAGTTTTACTTATTATTAGTTTTAGTTTAGTTTTTTAGTATTTTTATTTAATTATTATTATTATTAGTTTATTATTTTTTATTATTTATTAGTTATTAGTTATTAGTTTATTATTCTTTTATTAGTTATTAATTAGTTATTTTTGGTTATTTAATTGGTTATTATTAGTTTTTAGTTTAGTTATTATTAGTATAGTTATTTTGTTATTTATTAGTTAGTTTAGTTTATTAGTTTGTTTATTAGGTTAGTTATTTATTATTAGTTTTATTAGTTATTTATTAGTTAATTAGTTTATTACTAGTTTATCTATTATTTACTTAGTTATTAGTTTAGTTATTTTATTATTTTATTATTAGTTTATTAGTTTTATTAGTTTTATTATAATATTTTAGCTAGTTAGAAAGGATTTAAGGTTTTTTAGTTATAATTATTTATTACTTAATATTAGTTTATATAGGGTTTAGAGTTTAGGTTTTAGGGTTTAGGGTTTAGGGTTTATTTTTTGAGGTTTAGGGTTTAGGCTTTTAGGGTTTAGGGTTTAGGGTTTAGGCTTTTAGGGTTTAGGGTTTAAGGTTTAGAGTATAAGGTTTAGGGTATAGGATTAGTTTTGGGATTTAGTGTTTAAGGTTTAGGGTTTAAGATTTATGGTTTAGGTTGGTTTGTTAGATTTTTGGTTTATTAGGTTTTTATTACTTTTATTTTTTAAAAATCAATAAGTAGATAAGTTTAAGTTTATTTAGTTTATTTTGGTATTTATTTTAGTTTATTTTATTTTATTATTTCTATTTAGGTTTATTTGTAATTTATTTGGTTTAATTTATTTATTTTAGGTTTATTAGTTTTATTTTACATATTTTATTTTTGTTTATTATTTATTTAAGGTTTAGGTTAATTTTTTAGTGTAGTTTTATTTTTATTTTATTTTTTAGATTTAGATTTTAATTTTTTTTTAATTTTAAGTTTAGGTTTAGTTTATTTTAGGTTTATGTTTTGGTTTTATTTATTTTAGTTTAGTTTATTTTAGTTTAAGTTTAGTTTTTTTTTTTTAGTTTAGGGTTTAGGTTTTATAATTTATTTACTTTAAAGTTTTCTTAGGTTTAGGATTTTTTTAGTTTTCTTTAATTTTATTTTTGGTATATTTTCTTTTTATTTTAGGTTTAGTTTTTATTTTATTTATGTTTTCTATTTTTAGGTATAATTTATTTTTTAGTTTAGTTTAAGTTTTTATTTATTTTATTTTATTTTAGTTTATTTTATATTTTATTTTTATTATATGTTTATATTTAATCTTATTGTTTATTATATTTAGGTTTATGTTGATTTATTTATTTGATTTTTTGGTTTTATTTAGTTTAGGTTTAGGTTTTTAGATTTTTCTTGTTTAGGGTTTAGGGTTAGCTTAGGATTATTTTAGTTTTGTTTACTTTAGTTTAGGTTTAGGTTTAATTTATTTTTAGGGTTATAGGGTCTAGGGTTTATTTTAGGGTTTAGGGTTTAGGGTTTAGGATTTATGGTTTAGGAGTTAGGGTTTAGGGTTTTTGGGGTCTAGGATTTAGGGTTTAGGACTTAGCATTTAACATTTAGGGTTAAGTTTTTTTTTAATTTTTATTTAGTTTATTTTTTATTTATTTTATTTTTTTATTTAGGTTTTAAATTTAATTTAGTTTATTTATTTTAGTTTATGATTTTTTATTTTAGTTTATTTTTTAGGTTTAGGTTTTATTTTTTATTTTTAGGATTAAGTTTAGGTTTTTATTTTATTTTTTTATTTTATGTTTTAGGTTTTTCTTTTAGGTTTATTTTTAGGTTATTTTTTAGTTTAGGTTTATATTTATTTTTAGTTTATTTTATTTTATTTACTTTAGTTTTAGAATTTTTTTAAGTTTAGGTTTAGGTTTTATTTATTTTAGTTTAATTTATTTTAAATTAGGTTTAAGTTTATTTCATTTTTATTTTAGGTTTAGGATTTTTTTTAGTTTAAGATTTAGGTTTATGTTTTTATTTATTTTTAATTTTATTTTATTTTAGGTTTAGTTTTTATTTTATTTATTTTATTATTTTTAGGTATATTTTATTTTTTTAGTTTAGTTTATTTTTAATTTATTTTATTTTTGTTTAATTTGTAATATTTATTTTATTCTATTTTTAGGTTTAGGATTTAGTTTAGGTTTTTATTTTATCTTATTTTTTATTTTATTTAGGTTTAGGTTTTTTTATTTATTTTATTTTTAGGTTTTATTTAGTTTTGGTTTAGGTTTTTAAAGTTTAGGGTTTAGGGTTTTAGGTTATTTTAGTTTAGTTTATTTTCATTTAGGTTTAGCTTTATTTTACTTTGTTTATTTTATTTTTATTTTAGGTTTAGTTTTTTTTAGTTTAGGGTTTAGGTTTTATTTTTTATTTATTTTAGATTTATTTTTTAGGTTTAGGCTTAAAATTTTTTATTTTATTTTATTTTAGGTTTATTTTATTTTTATTTTATGTTTAGTTTCTATTTTCTTTATGTTTTTTATTTTTAGGTTTATTTTATTTTTTTAGTTTAGTTTAGGTTTTTATTTAATTTATTTTAGTTTAATTTTTAGTTTTTATTTTATTTTATTTCTTTGTTTAGGTTTAAGTTTTATTTTATTTTATTTTATTTTTATTCAGATTTAGGTTTATTTATTTATTTTATTTTTAGGTTTTATTTAGTTTAGGTTTAGGTTTTTCAGTTTTTAGGGTTTAGGGATTATGGTTTAGGGTTTAGGGTTTAGGGTTTAGAATTTTAGTGTTTAGGGTTTATGGTTTTAGGGTTTATGGTTTAGGGTTTTAGGGTTTATGATTTAGGGCTTAGGGTTCTAGGGTTAGGGCTTAGGGTTTAGGGCTTAGGGTTTAGTGTTTGGGGTTTAAGGTTTAGGGTTTAGGGTTTAGGGTTTAGGATTTGGGGTTCAGGGCTTTTAGGGTTTATGGTTTAGGGTTAGAATTTTTTTAATTTTTTTAACTTTTATATTTTTAAAATAAGTAAATTGGTAGGTTTAGGTTTATTTAGTTTATTTATTATTTTTATTTACATTTATTTTTATTTTTTATTTTGTTTAGTTTATTTATTTTAGCATTATTTATTTTAGTTTAGGTATTTTTTGTTTATTTTTTAGTTTAAGCTTAAGTTTAGGTTAGTTTAGTTATAGTTATTATTATTATTATTATTATTATTATTATTATTATTATTATTATTATTATTATTATTATTATGGTTATTATTATTATTATTATTAGTTTAAGTTATTAGTTTATTTAGTTAGCTATTAGTTTTTATTAGTTATTACTTGTTTATAATTAGTTTTATTATTAGTTTAGCTAGTTTAGTTAGTTTTATTATTAGTTTTATTAGTTTTAGTTCTTAGTTATTATTATTAGTTATTAATTATAAGTTATTATTATTAGTTAGTTTTTAGTTTTATTATTAGTTATTAGTTTTTAATAGTTTATTATTATTAGTTAGTTTTTAGTTTTTAGTTTAGTTTCATTTATTATTTAGTTATAATTATTTTATTATTTCATTATTGGTTAGTTATTAGTTATTAGTTAGTTTTATTAGTTTATTATTTATTAGTTTTATTAGTTAGTTTTTTAGTTATTATTAGTTTATTATTGTAAGTTTTTATTAGTTTTATTAGTTTAGTTAAATAGTTTAGTTAAGTTATTTATTTATTAGTTTTGTTAGTTAGTTTTATTAGTTTTTAGTTTATTATTATTAGTTATTATTAGTTTTTAATTTATTAGTTATTATTAGTTAGGTTATTATTTTTTTATTAATTTTTATTAATAGTTAGTTATTATTATTTTATTATTTTTTTTATTATTTTTTTTTAGTTAGTTATTATTATTAGTTAGGTTATTTTATTAATTAATAGTTTTAGTTTATTTATTTATTTATTAGTTTTAGGTTTTTATTATTAATTTGTTATTTTGTTATTTATTAGTTTTATTATTTAGTTTATTATTTTAGTTTATTAGTTTAGTTATTATTTTTATATTATTAGTTTAGTTTATTAGTTTTTAGTTATTATTTTTATTAGTTTTATTATATTATTATTAGTTAGTTTTATTTTATTGGTTTGGTTATTTAGTTTTATTAGTTTTATTATTATTATTATTATTTTTAGTAGGTTAGTTTTTATTAGTTATCTATTGTTAGTTTAGTCATTAGTTAGTTATTATTATTAGTTTAGTTATTTAGTTATTTTTTTAGTTTTAGTTAGTTTTAGTTATTTTTTTTTAGGTTTTATTAGTTTAGTTATTAATTATTAGTTAGTTTAGTTATTTTTTATTTTAGCTATTAGTTTAGTTATTAGTTATTATTAGTTAATTAGCTATTATTAGTTTTAGTTTATTACTTATTACTTTGTTTTAGCTATTAATTTAGTTATTAGTTAGTTTTTATTTAATTATTATTAGTTTTATTTAGTTATTTATTATTAGTTTTATAAGTTATTTATTAGTTAGTTAGTTATTAGTTATTATTATTATTAGTTTATTAGTTTATTATTAGTTATTATTTAGTTATTATTATTTTTTTATTATTAGTTATTAGTTATTAGTTTAGTTAGTATTTTAGTTATTATTAGTTATTAGTTTTATTAATTTAGTTATTTAGTTTAGTTATTTATTTTTAGTTTAGTTAGTTATTTATATTAGTTATTAGTTAGTTAGTTATTTAGTTTAGGTTATTAGTTTAGTTAGTTTATTAATAGTTTAGTTATTAGTTTTAGTTATTAGTAATTATTTATTAGTTACTTTTTATTATTAGTTTAGTTAGTTATTAGTTTGTTTTATTAGTTAGTTATTATTTATTAGTTTAGTTAGTTATCATTTAGTTTACTAGTTTAGGTATTATTAGTTTTTTAATTATTATTACTTTTTTTAGTTATTATTAGTTAGTTTTATTTTAGTTTAGTTATTAGTTTATTTAGTTATTAGTTTATTACTTTTAATTATTAATTAGTTTATTGGTTATTAGTTTATTAGTTTTATTAATTTATTAGTTTAGTTTTAGTTATTAGTTAAGTTATTATTACTAATATTATTATTAGATAGTTTATTTTACTTAGTTTTTTTATTATTAGTTTATTTATTTTATTAGTTTATTAGTTATTAGTTTAATTATTTATTATTAGTTTTATTAAGTTATTATTTAGTATTAGTTATTAGTTTATTAGTTTAGTTATTAGTATCTAGGTAATTATTAGTTTATTAGTTTAGTTAGTTTAGTTATTAGTTAGTTATTATTAGTTAGTATTACTCTTTTAGTTTAGTTATTAATTTATTAGTTTTTAGTTATTAGTTAGTTATTTAGTTTTATTAGTTAGTTATTAGTTAGTTATTTAGTTTTTATTGGTTATTGGTTATTATTTATTAGTTTTAATTTGGTTTTAGTTATTATTATTAGTTAGTTGTTAGTTAGTTGGTTAGTTTTATTACTTTAATTATTAGTTATTAATTTATTAGTTATTTGTTTATTATTTATTAGTTTAGTTATTAGTTTTTATTAGTTATTAGTTATTAGTTTTATAGTTTATTAGTTTATTAGGCTTATTTTTTATTAGTTTTTAGTTAATTAACTAGTTATTATTATTAGTTAGTTAGTTATTATTAGTTTATTAGTTTTTTTAGTTTTTTATTATTTGGTTAATTAGTTTTATTAGTTATTATTAGTTATTAGTTTATAAATTTAGTTATTATTATTATTATTATTATTATTATTATTATTATTATTATTAATTAGATTTTTTTATTAATTTTTAGTTTATCATTTATTTGTTAGTTTTAGTTTTATTATTATTACTAGTTAGTTATTATTTTCTTAGTTTAGTTTAGTAATTTTTATTAGTTATTAGTTATGATTTTATTATTAGTTTAGTTATTAGTTAGTTATTAGTTAGTTAGTTTTTAGTTTAGTTATTAGTTTAGTTATTATTATTAGTTAGTTATTAGTTTAGTTAGTTTTAGTTAGTTATTTAGTTTAGTTTTTAGTTAGTTATTAGTTTGGATATTAGTTATTATTATTAGTTATTTGTTTATTAGTTTAGTTTATTAGTTTTAGTTTTTATTAGTTATTGGTTTAATTTAATTATTAGTTATTAGTTTTAGTTATTTATTATTAGTTACTTATTAGTTATTAGTTTAGTTAGTTTTATTAGTAAGTTTTATTAGTTATTATTAGTTATTAGTTTAGTTATTATTAAATTTTTAGTTTATTTATTATTATTAGTTCTTAGTTATTTATTTATTTTATTAGTTTATTAGTTTAGTTATTTAGTTTTAGTTATAATTAGTTATTTATTTAGTTTGTTAGTTTAGTTAGTTAGTTTTTATTTATTATTAGTTTTATTAGTTATTTATTAGTTTTTAATTTAATTAATTATTTAATTTGCAGTTTAGTTATTATTAGTTATTATTTTAGTTATTTAGTTATTTAATTTTATTAGTTATTATTAGTTTATTAGTTTATCAGTATATTATTTTAGTTATTAGTTATTAGTTTATTATTTTTAGTATTTATTTATTAGTTTAGTTATTAGTTAGTTTGTTGGTTCTTGGTTTTTATTTATTGGTTAGTTAGTTAGTTTTTTATTATTGGTTATTAGTTGGTTATTTGTTTATTGTTATTATTAGTTTTAGTTTAGTTATTTGGTTTTATTCTATTAGTTTATTAATTTATTATTATTAGTTTTTAAAATTTTTGGTTAGTTTTATTATTAGTTTTTTATTATTAGTTTTTTATTATTAGTTTTTTTTTAATTTTTTTATTTATTTATTAGTTAGTTATTAGTTATTGGTTTTAGTTGGTTATTAGTTTGTTTTTATTAGTTATTAGTTTGGTTTTTAGTTAGTTTTTTATTGGTTTTTATTTATTATTATATAGTTTGGTTATTAGTTTTATTAATTTTTAGTTTAGTTTGGTTATTTTTTTAGTTTTATTAGTTTAATTTTTAGTTATTTATTATTAGTTTATTATAGTTATTTAGTTTAGTTTTTTTTGGTTATTATTAGTTTTATTTTTGGTTTATTTATTGGTTAGTTATTAGTTTTGGTTATTAGTTTATTAGTTATTATTATTTAGTTATTTTATTAGTTATTAGTTATTAGTTTAGTTATTTTTAGTTATTAGTTTATTAGTTATTAGTTTTAGTTATTATTAGTTATTAGTTTTTAGTTTATTATTGGTTTAGTTATTTTATTATTTAGTTATTTTTTGGTTTATTTTTATTAGTTTATTAGTTTAGTTATTTATTTTTTTAGTTAGTTAGTTTATTATAAGTTAGTTATTTAGTTAGTTATTTTATTAGTTTTATTAGGTTTTATTAGTTTAGTTTTAGTTATTTTTAGTTAGTTTATTTACTAGTTTAGTTTATTAGTTTATTATTTGTTAGTTATTATTTTTATTATTTTATTAGTTTATTTATTATTAGTAATTTAGTTTAGTTATTAGTTATTTTAGTTTTATTATTTAGTTTAGTTTTGGTTATTTTTTTTAGTTTTATTTATTAGTTATTGGTTTGGTTATTAATTATTGGTTATTAGTTTACTAGTTATTATTAGTTATTAGTTTTTATTAGTTTATTAGTTTAGTTATTTTATTATTAGTTTAGTTAGTTTAGTTAGTTTTATTAGTTATTAGTTATTATTACTTTAGTTTTAGTTTTATTATTAGTTATTAGTTATTAGTTTATTAGTTTAGTTATTTAGTTATTAGTTTAGTTATTTAGTTTTAATTTATTATTATTTGTTAGTTATTAGTTTAGTTATTTTATTATTATTAGTTATTATTAGTTAGTTATTTTTATTATTTAGTTTATTAGTTTATTATTAGTTATTATTATTAGTTATTTTTTTATTAGTTATTAGTTAGTTTATTATTTATTAATTATTAGTTTATTAGTTTTATTAGTTATTAGTTAGTTAGTTAGTTATTTTTTTTAGTTATTATTATTTTATTAGTTATTAGTTTAGTTAGTTATTAGTTTTAGTTATTAGTTATTGGTTTTAGTTATTGTGGTTATTATTTTTTTGGTTATTAGTTTTAGTTTAGTTATTTTTTTATTATTTATTATTTATTATTAGTTATTTATTATTATTATTTTATTTAATTTTTAGTATTAGTTTATTAGTTTAGTTATTATTATTATTAGTTATTTGGTTTATTTTATTTTTTGTTATTATTTTTTATTAGTTTATTAGTTATTAGTTTATTAGTTAGTTCATTATTATTTATTAGTTATTAGTTTATTAGTTTATTAGTTTTATTATTTAGTTTATTATTATTAATTTTTATTTTAGTTATTTTATTATTTATTTAGTTAGTTATTTTTAGTCAGTTATTAATTAATTATTTTGTTTAGTTTTAGTTTATTAATTAGCTTATTATTTAGTTTTTATTAGTTTATTAGTTATTAGTTTTGTTATTTTAGTTATTAGTTTTTTGTTTATTAGTTTAATTAATAGTTCTTAGCTTAGTTAAGTTAGTTTTATTATTTTATTAGTTATTATTATTATTTTATTAGTTTTATTATTAGTTATTAGTTATTAGTTTAGTTATTATTCTTAGTTATAGTTTAGTTAGTTAGTTTATTTATTTATTAGTTTAGCTATTAGTTATTATTTTTAGTTATTAGTTTTTATTTATTATTAGTTAGTTAGTTATTAGTTTTAGTTTTTTAATTTTATTTTATTATTTTATTATTTATTAGTTATTGGTTTAGTTATTTTATTAGTTTATTAGTTATTTAGTTATTAGTTATTTGTTATAGTATTAGTTTAGTTATTTAGTTTTATTAATTTATTTAGTTTTTTATTGGTTTATTTATTGGTTAGTTTAGTTATTTTTAGTTTAGTTATGGTTAGTTATTGGTAATTATTATTGGTTATTAGTTAGTTTGGTTTATTTTATTTATTATTTTTAGTAGTATTATTATTATTTTATTAGTTGGTTTATTATTTTCTTGGTTACTTGTTATTGGTTATTATTATTAGTTTAGTTATTAGTTATTAGTTTAGTTATTAAGTTTTATTAGTTTTATTAGTTTTTATTTTTTTTTAGTTATTATTATTTAGTTATTATTAGTTATTAATTAGTTATTACTAGTTATTAGTAGTTATTAGGTTTAGTTATTAGGTTTATTTGGTTAGTTTAATTAGTTATTTAGTTGTGGTAGTTATGTAGTTAGTTATTAATTTAGTTATTTTTTAGGTATTTAGTTAATTTTAGTTTTTAGTTATTAGTTTTATTAGTTAGTTATTAGTTATTATTAATTATTTTAGTTTTATTAGTTTAGTTTATTAGTTATTAGTTTAGTTTTTTTATTAGTTAGTTGTTATTATTAGTTTTGTTATTTATTTATATTTTTATTAGTTTAGTTATTAGTTTTATTTTTTATTAGTTTTTATTAGTTAGTTTTTTATTATTAGTTTAGGTTTTTTAGTTAGTTATTAGCTTTTTTTTGTTTTTATTATTAGTTATTTAGTTTATTAGTTATTATTATTTGGTATTATTATTATTAGTTAGTTGGTTTTGGTTTATTGGTTTTTTATTATTTTAGTTTGTTAGTTATTATTATTGGTTTTAGTTTTATTTAGTTTTATTGGTTATTATTGGTTATTAGTTTTATTGGTTTGGTTAGTTTAGTTATTTTATTTTATTTATTAGTTATTAGTTTCATTATTTTGCTTATTATTATTAGATATTTAGTTTATCTATTAGTTATTAGTTTATTTTTAGTTATTATTTATTTAGTTTAGTTTTTATTAGTTATTAGTTAGTTATTAGTTTATTATTTTAGTTATTAGTTATTATTATTACTAGTTTTTATTTATTATTATTAGTTTAGCTATTATTAAGTAGTTTTTTTAGTTATTATTAGTTTATTAGTTTTATTAGTTATTAATTTATATTTTATTAGTTGTTGAGTTATTAGTTTAGTTTTTTATTATTTTATTATTAGTTATTATTATTATTGGTTTAGTTATTATTAGTTATTAGTTTAGTTAGTTATTTAGTTTTAGTTTATTAGTTTTTTAGTTTTAGTTTATTAGTTTTTTAGTTTTAGTTATTAGTTATTATTAGTTTATTATTAGTTATTATTATTTAGTTTTATTATTATTAGTTTATTAGTTAGTTTGTTTAGTTATTATTATGAAGTTTAGTTTATTATTATTAAGTTTATTTATTAGTTTTATTAATTTTAAAATTATTATTAATTATTTTTTTAATTTTATTAGATATTAGGTTTAATTAGTTTTATTATTTATTATTAGTTATTAGTTCTCTTATGTTTTTAGTTTTATTAGTTATTTATTAGGTTTAGTTTTAGTTTTATTAGTTTATTATTATTATTAGTTATTTATTATTAGTTTTTATTAGTTTATTTAGTTATTAGTTTTATTAGTTATTATTAGTTTTTTAATTTAGTTTTTTTGTTAGTTTATTAGTTAGTAAGTTATTATTATTATTATTATTATTAATTTTTAGTTTAGGGTTTAGTTAGTTATTTATTTGATTAGTTAGTTTAGTTTATTATTATTGGTTTTTTATTTATTATTATTATTATTATTTTTTTTTTTTTATTATTTTTTTATTTTTTATTATTATTATTATAGTTATTAGTTTTATTTTATTTAGTTTATTTTTTTTAGTTATTATTAGTTTATTAGTTAGTTAGTTTTTATTAGTTTTATTAGTTTAGTTATTTAGTGTAGCTTTATTATTAGTTTATTAGTTTGTTACATATAATTAGTTAGGTTATTAGTTTTGTATTAGTTTATATTATTAGTTAGTTATTATTATTAATTAGATTATTTTATTAGTTATTTAGTTATTAGTTTTAGGTTTAGTTTATTAGTTATTTAGTTTCTTATTATTATTTAGTTATTTTTATATTAGTTATTAGTTAGTTATTATTAATTATTATTATTTAGTTAGTTTTATTTTTAGTTTTAGTTAGTTATTAGTTAGTTTTTAGTTTATTAGTTAATTAGTTATTTGTTTAGTTATTATTAGTTATTAGTTTATTAGTTTATTAGGTTAAGTTATTTATATTTTTAGTTAGTTTTATTTATTTAGGTTAGTTAATTATTATTTAGTTAGTTTTTAGTTATTATTGGTTTATTAGTTTTAGTTTAATTATTATTAGTTATTAATAGTTTTAGTTATTTAGTTTAGTTATTATTTATTATTAATTATTATTTTATTTTTATTTTGTTATTAGTTAGTTATTAGTTTAGATTATTAGTTATTATTAGTTATTAGTTATTAGTTAATTATTTAGTTTTAGTTATTAGTTAGTTATTAGTTTTTTAGTTTTTAGTTATTAGTTATTAGTTATTTATTTATTTATTTATTATTTAGTTAGTTATTAGTTTTTAATTATTACTAGTTTAATTATTTAGTTTAGTTTTATTTGTTTAGTTATCAGTTTAGTTAATTAGTTTACTTATTAGTTTAGTTATTAGTTATTATTAGGTTTAGGTTTTTAGTTATTAGGCTTTTTTAGTTTAGTTTAGTTATTAGTTTAATTAGTTTTATTAGTTATTATTATTAGTTTTGTTATTAGTTTATTATTAGTTATTAGTTTTAGTTATTAGTTAATTATTATTAGTTATCAGTTTAGTTATTATTATTATTATTTATTATTAGTTATTAGTTTGTTATTATTAGTAGTTATTATTAGTTATTAGTTATTATAATTAGTTTATTAGTTCATTAGGTTTAGTTTTAATATTAGTTTTTCAGTTTGATTATTTATTAGTTTATTATTATTATTATTTATTATATTTATTAATTTAGTTAATAGTTTTTACTTAGTTAGTTTATCATTATTAGTTTTAAGATTAGGTTTAGTTATTACTTATTAGTTATTTAGCGTTAGTTTATTAGTTTAGTTTATTAGTTTTTTGGTTATTTAATTTATTAGTTATTAAATTTAGTTATTAGTTAGTTTTTAGTTTTATTATTAGTTTATTAGGATTTAGTTTATTAGCTAGTTATTAGTTTAATTTCAGTTAGTTTAGTTAGTTTAGTTAGTTTATTAGTTTTAGTTTATTATTATTTATTATTATTTGTTTAGTTATTAGTTTATTAGTTAGTTATTAGTTTTATTATTAGGTTTATTAGTTTAAATTTTAGGTTTAGTTATTAGTTATTAGTTTTATTAGGTTTTAATTGAGTTATTATTAATTACAAGTTAGTTATTTATTAATTAATAGGTTATTTAGTTTTAGTAGTTATTTAGTTATTATTTTTATTAGTTAGTTATTAGTTTTATTTATTAATTAATTTTATTTAGTTATTAGTTAGTTTATTAGTTTTATTAGTTAGTTAGTTATTTTTAGTTATTATTAGTTATTAGTTTTTATTAGTTTTGTTATTTATTAGTTAGTTTATTATTTATTAATTATTAGTTATCAGCTAGTTATTAGTTAGTAAGTTTTATTAGTTAGTTATTATTAGTTATTAATTTTATTAGTTATTAGTTATTTGTTTTATTAGTTTTATTAACTAGTTATTAGTTATTTTTATTTAGTTTAGTTTATTAGTTTTTATTAGTTTAGCTATTTATTATTAGTTATTAGTTTTAGTTTAGTTTATTTTAGTTTGTTATTAATTAGTTATTAGTTTGGTTATTTAATTTAATTAGTTATTAGTTTAGGTTTTATTACTTATTATTAGTTAGTTTAGTTTATTAATTTTTAGTTATTAGTTTATTCATTTAGTTTTATTAGTTATTAGTTTTAGTTAGTTAGTTTTTAGTTATTATTATTAATTATTATTAGTTATTAGTTTATTATTAGTTATTAGTTATTATTTGTTATTATTAGGTTTAGTTTATTAGTTTTTATTATTAGTTTTATTAGTTTAGTATTATTAGTTTTTTATTAGTTTTTTAGTATTATTATTAGTAGTTTTATTAGTTCTTGGTTTATTAGTTATTTAGTTGGTTATTAGTTATTATTAGTTATTAGTAATTATTATTAGTTATTAGTTATTTTTATTAGTTATTAGTTCAGTTTATTATTTTAATTATTTAGTTTTTATTTAGTTTTTTAGTTTTTATTAGTTAATAATTTTAGTTTATTAGTTTTTATTAGTTTGTAGTTAGTTTAGGTTATTATTTAGTTATTAGTTTAGTTATTTAGTTTTAATTATTCTTAGTTATTAGTTTAATTATTAGTTTATTAGTTTAATTAGTTTGTTATTAGTTTATTAATTATTAGATTATTAGTTTTAAGTTTAGTAAGTTAGTTAGTTTTAGTTAGCTTAGTTAGTTTTTTAATTATTATTATTATTAGTTAGTTTAGTTATTATTAGTTTTTATTAGTTTTAGTTATTAGTTTATTAGTTATTAGTTTATTAGTTAGTTATTATTATTATTAGTTAGTTTATTAGTTTTTATTAATTAGTTTTTAGTTAGTTATTAGTTTAGTTATTATTAGTTTTTAGTTATTATTATTAGTTTAGTTTATTTATTATTTTATTAGTTAGTTATTAGTTTTGTTATTAGTTTAGGTTTTAGTTAGTTAGTTTTCTTAATTTTGCTATTTGTTAGTTATTATTAATTATTATTAGTTATTAATTTGTTAGTTTATTAGTTTAGTTTTTATTTTTAGTTTATTTAGTTTATTTGTTTTTTGGTTTTATAGTTTTATTAGTTTAGTTAGTTTTTGTTTATTAGTTATTAGGTTTATTAGTTAGTTATTTGTTTTAGTTATTATTTATTTTAGTTTTATTAATTTATTGTTCGTTATTAGTTATTAGTTTAGTTATTTTAGTAGTTATTATTATTGGTTTATTAGTTTAGTTATTAGTTATTATTGTTAGTTAGCTTTTTAGTTTATTATTAGTTAGCTTTTTAGTTTTAGTTATTATTAGTTAGTTTTATTAGTTATTAGTTTAGTTATTTTATTAGATTTTTAGTTATTAGTTATTTTATTATTAGTTTTAGTTAGTTATTATTATTTTTTATTATTATTAGTTTAATTAGTTAGTTATTTTGTTATTATTATTATTCTTAGTTTAGTTTTATTATTAGTTATTAGGTTTATTAGTTTTAGTATATTAGTTATTTAGATTAATTTATTATTAGTTTTATTTAGTTATTAGTTTTAGTTTTAGTTAGTTTTAGTTACTTTTATTAGTTTTTTTAGTTATTAGTTATTAGTTTAGGTTTTATTAATTAGTTTTTAGTTTATTAGTTTATTATTATTACTTTTGTTTTTATTAGTTTTAGTTTTATTATTATTAGTTAGTTTAGTTAGTTAGTTATTAATTTAGTTTATTATTATTATTAGTTAGTTTTTTAGTTTTATTAATTTATTAATTAGTTAGTTTTAGTTTTTAGTTTAGTTTTTATCAGCTTAGTTATTAGTTATTAGTTATTATTAGTTTAGTTAGTTATTTATCACGTTATTATTATTAGTTTTATTAGTTTAATTAGTTATTTTATTTTTATTAGTTATTAGTTTAGTTATTAGTTTATTAGTTAGTTATTAGTTTAGGTTTAGTTATTACTTTTATTAGTTTATTAGTTAGTTTAGTTATTAGTTTTTTATTTTATTTAGTTTAGTTAGTTTTATTATTATTAGTTAGTTATTAGTTTATTAATTATTGTTATTATAGTGATTATTATTATTATTATTATTATTTATTAGTTTATTAGTTAGTTATTAGTTTTAGTTATTAATAGTTTTAGTTTATTAGTTTATTTTGTTTAGTTATTAGTTAGTTAGTTTATTTTTTAGTTATTATTTATTAGTTAGTTAGTTAGTTAGTTTATTATTATTAGTTTTATTAGTTATTAGTTTATTAGTTTATTAGTTTTTTTATTAATTTTATTAGTTAGTTTATTATTTAGTTTTTTTAGGTTTAATTATTATTATTATTATTAGGTTTTTAGTTAGTTATTATTAGTTATTAATTTTAGTTTATTAGTTATTAGTTATTATTAGTTAGTTTTAGTTTTAGTTTTTAGGTTTTTTAGTTATTATTATTAGCTATTAGTTATTTAGTTAATTTATTTTAGTTTTTAGCTTTTATTTGTTTTGTTTTATTATTAGGTTTTTTATATATTTTTATTTAGGTTTAGGTTTAGGTTTAGGTTTATTTATTTAGTTTGGGTTTATTTATTTCTATTATTTACATGTTTTATTTAGTTTGGGTTTAGGATTTTAAGTTTTTAGGGTTTACGGTTAGTTTACACTTTATGGTTTAGGGGTTTAGGGTAATTTTACTTTGGGTTTAAGTTTATTTTATTTAGTTTTTATTTTGGGTCTAGTTTTTTATTTTTAGTTGAGGGTTTAGGCTTTTTTTTATTTATTTTTAGGTTTTAATTTTAGGTTTAGGTTTTTATTTTGTTTATTTTTTTATTTACATTTAGTTTTATTTTATTTAGGTTTTTTTATTTTTAGGTTTATTTTATTTTTTTAGTTTAGGTTTAGGTTTTTTTTAATTTTTATTTTAGGTTTACATTTTTTTTAGTTTAGGGTTTAGGTTTTTTTAATTTATTTTTAGGTTTATTTTTTAAAATTAGGTTTTTATTTAGTTTTTATTTTATTTTATTTTAGTTTTATTTTATTTTTATTTTAGTTTTAGTTTTTATTTTATTTATGTTTTTATTTTAGTTTATTTTATTTTCTTAGTTTAGTTTAGGTTTTTAATAATTTTATTTTATTATAGTTTTTATTTTAAATTTTATTTTATTTTTAAATTTAGGTTTAATTTAGGTTTCTATTCTCTTATTGTTCTATTTTATTTAGGTTTAGGATTATTTATTTATTTTATTTTTAGGTTTTATTTAGTTTAGGTTTAGGATTTTTAGTTTTTAGGGTTTACGATTAGTTTACAGTTTATGGTTTAGGGTTTAGGGTTATTTTAGTTTACTTTTAGGTTTATTTTATTTAGTTTAGTTTGTTTTTATTTTAGCTTTAGTTTTTTTTTTAGTTTAGGGTTTAGGTTTTATTTTTTATTTATTATTAGGTTTTATTTTTTAGGTTTATGTTTTTATTTTGTTTTTATTTTATTTTATTTTAATTTAGGTTATTTTATTTTTATTTTATGTTTAGTTTTTATTTTATTTAGGTTTTTTATTTTTAGGTTTGTTTTATTTTTTTAGTTTGGTTTAGGTTTTTATGTATTTTATTTTAGTTTAGTTTTTATTATTTTTTATTTTATTTTATTTCTAGGTTTAGGTTTAAATTTTAGTTTAAATTTTTATTTTTATTTTTATCTATTTTATTAATTTATTTAGATTTAAGTTTATTTATTTATTTTATTTTTAGGTTTTATTTAGTTTAGGTTTAGGTCATTAGGCTTTTATGATTTAGGGATTAAGGTTTAGGGATTATAGTTTAGGTTTTAGTTTAAGTTATTTTGGGTTTAGGGTTTAGTTTAGTGTTTATTTAGTTTATGGTTTAGTTTTATTAAGGTTATTTATTTATTTATTATTATTTTTAAATTAGTAAATAGGTAGTTAGTTTTATTTAATTTATTTAGTTTACCTTTTAGTTTAGATTCTTATTTTTTTATTTTAGTTGAGTTTTTTATTTTATTTAGTTTAGGTTTTTTTATTTTATTTTTAAGTTTTTTTTAGATTTGGTTTATTTTTTATGTTTTTAGGGTTTAGTTATTATTAGTTATTAGTTTATTAGTTTTTAGTTTTTAGTTTATTAATTATTAGTATATTAGTTTAGTTATATTAATCATTAATTTTATTATTAGTTTTAAGTTTATTAATTTATTTATTATTATTTTGTTTTTTTAATTTAGTTATTAGTTTTTAGTTAGTTATTAGTTATTAATTTATTAGTTATTATTTAGTTTTTTAATTAATTATTAGTTTATTAATTTTAGTTTTTTATTATTATTTTAGTTATTAGTTTATTAGTTATTAGCTTATTTTTTAGTTATTTTTATTTTAGTTAGTTTAGGTTTAGTTTATTAATTCATTTATTTTAGTTAGTAATTAGTTATTAGTTTAGTTATTATTAGTTATTAATTTTATGAGCTTATTTTTATTAGTTATTAGTTTATTATTTATTAGTTTATTAGTCATTAGTTTAGTTTTTAGTTATTATTAGTTATTAATTTTATGAGCTTTTTTTATTAATTATTAGTTTATTATTTATTAGTTTATTAGTCATTAGTTTAGTTTTTAGTTTATTAGTTATTATTAGTTTTAGCTTTTTAGTTTTTATATTAGTTATGAATTATTAGTTTATTATTTTTAGTTTAATTATTATTTAATATTTTATTTTATTTAGTTAGTTATTAGTTTAATTTAGTTATTAGTTAGTTAGTTTTATTAGTTATTAGTTTTAGTTTATTATTATTAGTTATTAGTTTTATTAGATAGTTATTAGTTTAGTTATTAGTTATTTATTACTTAGTGTAGTTATTATTAGTTATTATTATTAGTTATTAGTTTTTTGCTATTTATTATTTTATTATATTATTATATTTATTAGTTATTAATAGTTATTATTATTAGTTAATAGTTTAGGTTTTTAGTTAGTTATTTAGTTATTTTGTTAATTTAGTTATTTAGTTATTTAGTTATTTAGTTTATTACTATAAGTTATTAGTTTTATTTATTATTACTTATTAGTTTAGTTTATTAATTTAGTTAGTTATTAGTTATTAGTTATTAGTTATAACACTACCTTTGCCAGTCCCAAGTCGGATGTGAAAAGTGGAGGGTTGCGATAGGTAGTCGACAACCAGCGTAAAACTTGTTGAAATAATCATGACATGAATCCTTTAAATCTTTGTGTTAATGCTAGGGTGTCCCCTGAAAGTGATGCATTGTATGGCTTGAATACAGTGAAAAATGTGCAAGGGCCGCTATATCGATGCCTAGGTGCAGTGTTAAATAAGCAAGGGTTCTCATATTATGGACGGATGCGGGCAAAGAAGTAAGTCCATGAAACTAGATGGGTAAATTAATGGAATTAATAGATATTATGGTTCATAGAAAGATAAATATTTTATGTGTTCAAGAAACTAAATGGGTTGGGGAGAAGGCCAAGGAGATTGATAGTTTAGGTTTTAAACTTTGGTATTGTAGTTGAACTAGAAATGGTGTAGGTGTGATTATAGATAAAAGTTTGAAAGATAATGTTATAAATATTAATAGATGTGGAGATAGAATTATAGCTTTAAAGATTATTATTGATACTAAGATTATCAATGTTAGAAGTGTTTATGCTCTTCAAGTAGGTTTGGATGTAAGCTCAAAAGAAAATTTTGGAATGAATTAGAGTGATTAATACAAAGATACCTCTTGAAGAAAAGTATTTATTGGAGGAGATTTAAATGGACATGTTGGTAGAGTGGTAGAAGATTTTAAAAGTATTCTTGGTGGTTATGGATTTGGAGTGACAAATGAAGATGGTAAAACTATATTAGATTTTTCCTTAGCTTATGATTTGGTAGTTGCTAATACTTTATTTAAGAAAAGAGATGAACATACTATTGCTTATAAAAATCGATCTAGTAAAACACAGATTGATTATTTTCGGATAAAAAAATAGATCATTTAGGTTGTAAAGATTGTAAGGTCATTCCAAGTGAAAGTTTAAGTACCCAACATCGATTGTTAGTTTTAGATTTTAAGATGAAAAATTTTAAGAGGAAAAATAAATCAAATTATTGTCCTTGGATTAGATGGAGACACTTAAAGAACACAAATAAAAATATTTTTAAGAGCAAGCTACAAGAGCTTAATATTTAGGATGTTCATAAGGAAGCTAATGTTATGTGAGAAAAGTGGCAAGTGAAATTAAGCAAGTTTCCAAAAATGTGCTTGGAGAATCAAAAGGAAAAGTTTCTTTTAATAAAAATAGTTTTTGGTGGAGTCAGAGTGTGCAAGAAAAGATAAGAAATAAGAAGCATTATTATAAAACTTGGTTTAGTTGTAAAACTTTGAAGAATTGGGAAAGATATAAAGTGGCATGTAGAGATTCTAAGAAAGCAATATATGATGCAAAAAATTTAGCTTTTAGTGATTTATATAATAGATTACATACCAAAGAAGGTGAAAGATGTATGTATAAGTTAGCCAACCAAAGAGATAGAAGAAGTAAAGACCTAGTTTAAGTGAGGTGTATTAAGGATGAAAATAATAAAGTGCTTTTCTTAGAAAAAGATATTCAAAATAGGTGGATGAGATATTTTAATAAACTTTTCAATGAAGTATCTGAAAGTACAATTGATTTTAACAACTTTAATACCCTAAACAAAAATAAAGAATTTTATTTTTATCATCGTATTAGTAAGTTTGAAGTTAGAGAAACTTTAAAGAAAATGAAATATGGAAAAGCAGTAGAACATGATAATATTCCAACAAAAGTGTGGAAATGTTTAGGAGATCAAGAGTGTACAAATTATAGAGGAACTAAGTTAATGTGTCATACACTAAAATTATGGGAGAGAGTAATTGAGCATAGGTTACGATGTGATACAAGGCTTCATGCCAGGTAGATCTACTATGGATGATATACATTTGTTAAGAGGTTTGATGGAAAAGTATAGAGAAAGTAAGGAGGATCTACATATGATATTTATTGATTTAGAGAAAGCTTATGATAAAGTTTCAAGAGATGTTCTTTGGAGAGTTCTAGACGAAGGAGTTAATATTGGTTATATTCAAGTAATTAAGGATATGTATACTAGAGCTATTACTTGTGTCCAAACACAAGGAGGATTGAAAAAATATTTTCCTATTTCAGTTGGATTACATCAAGGATCAACTTTAAGCCCTTATCTTTTTTACTTTAGTTATGGATGTTTTTACTAAGCATTTACATGAAGATGTACCTTGGTGTATGCTTTTTGCTGATGACATTCTTCTTGTTGAGAAGACTAGAGAGGGAGTCCAAGTGAAACTTGAATTATGGAGGTCAACATTAGAGTCTTCGAGGTTTTTGTTTAAGTAGATCTGAAATTGAATATATGGAGTGTAATTTTAGTTGTAGAAGTTCTAGTGGTAGTGTTGCGACATTAGGTGAACAAGTCATTAATAAGAGTGAACATTTCAAATATTTAGGTTCTATTGCTCAAAATGATGGTGAAATAGATGGAGATATTTTTAGTAGAATTCAAGTTGGATGGTTGAAGTGGAGGAATGCATCTGTTGTGTGATAGAAAAGTTCCACTTAAACTTAAGGGAAAATTTTATAAGATGGTGGTAAGACCTGCAATGACTTATGGTGCAGAATGTTGGCCAATAAAAGAGAAGCATAAGACTAAGTTAAGTGTTATAGAGATGAGGATGCTCAGGTGGATGAGTGGCTTTACTCTTAGAGATAAAATGTGAAATGAATATGTTTGGGAAAAAGTTGGAGTAGCTCCAGTGGTAGATATGATTAGAGAGAGTCACCTTAGATGGTTTGGCCACATAAAGTGTCATCCGTCTGATGACCCGGTTAGGAGAGTAGATGCATTAGGTTTGCCTTATGTTAAGAAAGGTAGAGGTAGACCTAAAAATACTTGGTTAAGATGTATAAAATATGACCTAAGTGTACTTGAATTAAATGAGAATTTGATACATAATAGGACACAATGGAGACGAAGGATTCATGTAGCTGACCCCACTTAGTGGGATAAATGCTTGTTGTTGTTGTATTAGTTATTAGTTTAGTTTAGTTTGTCATTATTAGTTTATTTTTTTTATTAGTTTTATTTAGTTTTTCAGTTTATTATTATTATTATTAGTTTTATTATTATTATTATTATTATTATTATTATTATTATTATTATTACTTTTAGTTTTTAGTTATATTAGTTAGTTAGTTTTATTAGTTATTAGTTTAGTTATTATTAGTTTAGTTATTAGTTATTAGGTTTAGTTATTAGTTATTAGTTTATTAGTTAGTTTTTAATTTATTAATTATTAGTTTAATTATTATTTATTATTATTAGTTTTTTGGTTTAGTTTATTAGTTATTATTTTAGTTACTTTTTTATTAGTTATTATTATTAGTTAGTTATTATTATTAGTTTTAGTTAGTTATTAGTTTAGTTATTTATTAGTTAGGTTATATGTTTTATTTAGTTATTTAGTTTATTAGTTATTAGTTTTATTTACTTATTAGTTTATTAGTTTATTTTAGCTTTATTAGTTTATTAGTTATTAGTTTTATTGTTATTAGTTAGTTATTAGTTAGTTAGTTTTATTTTTTAAATTAGTTTTTATTAGTTATTAGTTTATTATTTTATTTATTTATTAGTTATTAATTATTAGTTAGTTAGTTTATTTAGTTTTAATTTATCAATTTAGTTATTAGTTAGCATAGTTATTTAGGTTTATTTATTAGTTTAGTTATTATTATTAGTTTTCTTAATTTTTATTAGTTAGGTTTGCGGTGCATGTTAAGGAAACATCTTCCGGCGACGCGCTCCTAAACCTAGCGCGTTCCTGGTGGCTCCCGTGTTTTCCTTGGTTCCGACTGCAATCAACCGTTGTTCTTCCGCGATTTGGTATCGATCTCTCCCCTGCTCTAGTTGGTAATGTAAACCGCCTCTTGGGATGGCGGAAATGGCTTGCTTGCTGGACAAACGCACCCGTGCGCCGATCCAAAGATCCTTACCTACGGCTTATCTTTCAAGGATGCTCTCTCGGGTAAATCCGTTCCCCCTACTGCTTCGGTTAAACTAATGTCTACTGGTTTTCATGGTATGCCTGCAATAATGTGTTCGGATTCTAATGTGGAAATTCTTGCTAAGCCATTTGAATTCTCGTTGGTGGGTAAATTCAACTTGAAACGCCCGAACTTAGAAAATATCCGCTCTTTTTTTCATAGTCTAAAGCTCACGGGAACTTTTTCTGTGGGATTGATCGATCCGAGGCATGTGCTAATTCAATTATCAAATGATTTGGATTATTCAAGAGTTTTTGCATGTCGTTCTTATTTCATTTTTAACTGCCAAATGCGACTTATTAAGTGGACACCTAGTTTTGATATTAAAGAGGAATCACCAATTATTCCTATTTGGCTCGCTTTGCCCAATATGTGCATACACTTTGTTACGCATCAGATTTTGTTTGCTATGGGGCTATCTTTGGGACCTCTTCAAATTGATCAAGCTGAGATCCCAGCCCTCTAGCTTCGGATACTTGTTGAAGTTGATATAACTAAAAACATCCAAAAGATATCCGATTGGATCTGAAAAATGGGTTATAATCAAAAGGTTGAATTTGAAAACTTTCCTCTTTCTACACCGCAAAATTCATGGGCATGAACACAGTTGTTTTATCTTACATCCACATCTCAAAAAAAACAATCTTCCTATTCCTACTATTTCGGTGACTAAGGAACAACCAACTAAAATGGCATATGTGCCAAAAGCTAACCAAAATAATCATCCTCCACAAAATCACTCTTTACCTAGAAGCTGAATTGCAAAAGGAGGCTAATCGTGTTGAACAATGACATTGATGACACGATTGGTTTTGGGAACTTAGAAAATATGCCTACTACTATTCCCATTGGTAACATGTGCCCTTATAACTAATGACCCAAAACAAAGAAATTAATGAACTTAGGCTTGGGAACATCACCTGTAAATCTTAGTTTGGATCAGCAACAAAATAAAATAAAACAAACCATTAATCTAGAAAAAGAAGATGAAACTATTCCTACATCCCCTAATACTTTGAATGGCCAAAATGATAGCATAACTAATCAGTCATTCTCTGATATGGAAGAAGGGGAAATTACCATCACGATTTCTTTGCTTAATAATGAAACTTTAGATCACACTAACTACTCTTTTTCAAACGGAGATACCTTGGACCGGACCCTTTCAAAGCTATAAACAAAAAAAATCATTCAAATCCAAAAACAACTCTAAAAATGCAATCAGAATCACAAGATCTTCATCAACCCTACATCAACAATAATTTATTTTCTCCTCATTCTCATCCAATCAATTTTTCCATTCCAACAATTATGATTAATTTCATCATTTGGAACATTCGTGGTATTGGGACTACTCTAGTTAGCAATCACATTAGAAGCCTCTGCATTCATAACATATCTCTCCTTACTATCCGAACCACTTATCCACTCTTCTAAGATTGCGCTAGCTAGAACACTAGGTTTCCTAATTTTCTCACAACATTAACAACAAAATTTGGTTGTTTGGAATAATTCTATCGCATCAATATCCTTGACAACCAACAACAATTGATTAATGCTCAGTTTCGTGGGTGTTTTCACGGTGATGTGCTCTTTTATTTATGCATCTTGTAATAGAGCCGGTAAGAACATTCTATGGAATAACTTAAGATCTTTAGCTTCCTCACTCAACCTGATGGTTGGGAGATTTCAACACCATCCTCTACTTACGAAAGAAGGGGAGGGTCATCTCTAATTCTATGGAAGATTTCACTAATATGATTACGGGTAACCTTACCGATATAGGGTTCTCGTGTTCCAACTACACGTGGAACAATTCTAGACTTTGGCGTCTCGATCGTATCCTTGTTAACCACCTTTGGATTGATCAATGGCCTAATACCTCAGTAGAACACTTAAGAACACATCGATCTCTCCTCTTGATCATTGTGAAAACACCCCTACTTCAATATCCGCATCCCCTTTCGGTTTCCAAAATATGTGGTTGCAACATAATGACTTTATACGTTGTTTGACTAACTAGGACCCCTATTCACCGATAACTCCATTAAAGGAATGATCCATTTTGGCTTAACTTAAAAGATTAAAACAAACTCTGGAATAAACATCATTTTAAAACATTTTTGCAAATCTTAAAACTATGGAAGATCTTGTTTGCTCTCTTGAAGAAGCTGCGTTTGACCTAATAAAATGATGAACTCAACGAAGCTAGAGATAACTTGATTAAATATCAAAACATGGAGGAAACTTATTGGCGACAAAAAGCTCTGCTACTAAACATATTGCGGATGATAATGAAACACAAAATATTTCCACTCTTTTCAACAAAAGAAAAGTTATAAACTCGATTAAGAAAATTAATAATAATGATAATTGGATATCGATAAAAATGATATTAAAGACTCGGTTATCCATCATTTCCAAAATTTGTTAAACAACAACATTAACATGGAACCTATTGCTAACCCTCATCGATTCCCTCAAAATTACCGATCAAAACATCTCTCTTGTAGGTGTCCAGTTAAATTAGTAATGTTCTCCAAAGCATGAATTCATATTCGATTCTTTGGTTACACTACTATATTCTTCCAGTGTTGGTCCATTATTAAGTCTGATTTAATTGAAGCTGTTATTGACTTTTTCAATGGCAACCCCTTTTCTAGATTCTTCTCTAGCACCTCCATAATACTTATCCCTAAAAACAACCATACGAAAACATGGAATGACTTTAGACCGATTAGTCTATGCACATTTTTTAACAAACTAATATCCAAAATAATCGCCAATTGTATCAACCCTCTGTTGCTGAATATTATCTCCCAAAATCAAACTGGTTTCATTAAAGGGAGAACCATAGCTGATAATATCCTTTTAGCACAAGAAATGATTCACGATATTGATGTTCCTATTAGAGGCGGTAACATTACTTTCAAACTGGACATTTCTAAAGCCTTTGACAATCTCTCTTGGGAATTCCTCATTTCTATACTCCAACTTTTTGGATTCTCAAATGAATTTATTCGTATCATTAAAAATTGTATCACTAATGTTTGGTTCTCGGTTATCGTTAATGGAGAATCGATTGGTTTCTTCACTTCTAAACACGGCTTACACCAAGGAGATCCATTATCGCCATTGCTTTTATTATAGGCAGATTATTTATCCGTGAGCACGAGCGATCTTTTCTATAATAAGCCAAGTATGATTTACAAAACTCAAGGTGGATTTCCCATTACTCATCTTTGCTTTGATAATTTTATCATTTTCGCAATGCTTCTACAAAGACAAAACCATTATGAAATTCTTTAAAAATTTGGCAAAGAAAGCGGTCTCCTCCTTAACAAAATAAATGTTGCTTCATAACCGCTAATAAAATCAACAATAATAGGATTAACGAGGATCACTAACTTTCATCAACATCATCTTAGATCAATTATCTAGGTACTCCTCTTTTCAAAGGTCATAAACGATCTTACCTTTTGTGATTTAATCCACAAAATATCCAACCGTATCTCCTCTTGGGAATATCATTTTCTATCCTTTGGAGGGAGGTTAACTCTGATTAAGAGTACCCTTAATTCGATGCCTCTTTATCTTATTCAAACTATCATTCCAACCAATTTTTGTATTAATAGAATTGAGAGGCTAATTAATAAATTCTTTTGGGGGTCTAATACCTCTTCGTCAAAAATACACTGGTCCTCTTGGCACAAAAAATGTGGCATCTCACGAAGGTGGTCTGACCAAATCTATCAAAGACACCATCATCGCATTCTCATATAAACTTTGGTGGAATTTTAGAAGCAATAATAGCCTTTGGGCTAACTTCATGACAAACAAATACTGCCTATCTAAGCACCCATTGAACTGCTCTTATAAAACTAATGCTTCTCCCATTTGGAAAAGACTTTGTAATATCAAATGGAAGGCATAATCTTTAATTTTTTGGGGCATTAACTCTGGCAACTCCTTCTTCCGATAAGCTTGGAAATAACTCTTTTGATGAATTAATTTCCTCATGTTCTATTGATACCATCAAAGTCAAATCTTTTGGAATAATAATAAATGGAACTTTTCCGCTCATTGATTATATCCCTTCATCCTTTAGACAAACTCAATAACATAAACATTACATCCAATAAAAAAGACGATTCTTTTAAACTCTCTCAATGGAGAATTCAATTTTAAAATGTTTGGCTAATGATCAAAGAACCTGGATTATTCCAAAGTGTATGCTCGACTTTGGCATAATAATATTCCCACCTCATATTCCATACTCACTTGGCGTATCTTAAAAAGCTTTGTCCCTATTGATTCCTTGATGTGGGGTAAAGGTTTTTATCTCCCATCAAAATGTCATTGTTGCTCCCATATTGAAAATGTAAATCACCTATTCGTGTGTGGAGCGATTGCATCTAAACTTTGGATTTGGTACGATAATCTTTTCTCCATTGACAAATATAATGGCTCGCTTTCTATTTATCAACTCCTCGAGATATATTTTGAAAACATTATAAAAGGTCATATAAAAATTGTTACTGCGATCATTATTCTCTGGTTCATTTGGATGGCTAGAAATGATGCTAAGCATAATGATATTTCTATGAATCATTCCAAAATAATTACCAAAACTAAATTCAAAATCCGTGATCTATTTAAAGCCAACCTTATTAAATATAAACACTTAAAAGGGTGTAAATTTGTTGCCTCTAAATTGGGTTTGCATTTGCCTGATACAAACACCTCTAATCAAGCCAAAATACTTTATTGGGCCAAACCACATGATAACATTATCAAAATTAACAGCGATGGAGCTGTATCCCCTAATGCTTCTGGTTGTGGTGGTATCTTTTAAAATTTCAAGGGTGATGTTCTCATGGCCTTTGCTAATCCTATTATTACTAACTCTGTTCCTTTTGCTGAACTTATGGCAATGTATAATGCTCTTAACATTGCATTACAGAAAGGTTGGCTTAATATCTGGCTTGAAGTGGATGCCTTAATACTAATTGATCTCTTGCAATCTGAAAAAAATGGCAATGTGGAATTATATTATTTAATCAAGCAAACTAAAATTCTGCTCAATCAATTTTGTTACAAAATCACTCATATATGGAGGGAAGGAAATGCTTGTGGATTACCTTACTTAGGAACTAGATTGAATGAGCCCACTAATTTTGATAACCATTCTATTCCTAAACACTTACAAGGATTGGTTAACCTGGCAAGACCGGTTTGCCTTACATTAGATCATGACATTTTCGGCAGACTTGGCAGCTTATCTTCATATTTTTTTGAATGCTGAAGCACCCTATCTGCTTTATGTTATTGTTGATCTACTGGATTTGGTCCCCCATTAAGCATTGTTGCCTCTTTTCATTCAGAAGATCTGCTGGGTTGTTGGCCCTGGCTATGAATATCTCGATTTATGGCTGTTTGTGTTTGATGTTATCGTCTGGGATATATCGTATTGTTCCACAGGATAATTTTGATCTGGATTACATGGCAGCCCTCTATTGCTAGGCGCTACTCTTTTTTACGGATAATTTTTTGGGTTGTTTGTTACAATGGATGCATTGTTAGGCCTTGCGACCTTTTTTTCACCGAAAGATTTCGGATTATTTTCTACTTTCATCATGCATTGGTTTTGCTATTTTCTAATCCCACATTTGGAAAAGTTTCCTTTGGCTGTGAGTAATTGTTATCCGGTTTACTGCTTGTGGATGCAATTCTTCTTTGGTGATTATGGTGCTTATATTGTCCTTTTATCTGGATCGATTTCTGATATGAATTATCTGGAAAATTTTTCTACTTATGGCTACGAATCTGCTTGGAACTGCAGATCTAAATGATTTTCCTGGAAACTTGTGGCTGCTGTTCCTACTAACTGAATGTTCATATGGGAATTGCAGCTCTAAGTGCATTTGCTGGGTTTATACTTTGGTTAGTTGTTACATTTGGCTGCTGCACATATTACCTTGCTGCATTTTATCACTTCGCATGATTGCTGGGTTGAGTTGGGCTTTCATTTTTCTGCTTATGGCTGCAAATCTGCTTGGAACTGCAGATCTAAACATTTTTTTTCGAAACTTGTGGCTGCTGTTCCTGCTAACTGAATATTCATATGGGAATTGCTGCTCTAAGTGCATTAGCTAGGTTTATACTTTGGTTAGTTGTTACAATTGGCTACTGCATATATTACCTTGCTGCATTTTGTCACTTCGCATGATTGCTGGGTTAAATTGGGCTTTCATTTCTTTAATATGTTGGTTATCGCCTTCACATCTTTCGTTGGAAAAGCCATCCGGCGTGAATATCTCTTCCCTGTTCTTGCTTGTGGTTGACGATCCAATCAGCTGATTATGATATTCTCACTGGATTACTAACTGTTCTCTTATCTGGTTCATTTCATGACCTGAATTACCTATATGGCACCCCTGAATGCTGCTATTGGTATTGCTGCTCTAAATACAATGCTTTACTTTACCACTGCTATCCCAAGGTCATTTATAAGGGGAGGTTTCACGGACTTTTACGCGATATATTCTATTGGGATGGTGTTAATCTCGAGATGAGTTTGATTAGGTTTGCAGGTTATAAAGCTCACTTATCTATCAACAACTGGATGTTGCCTTCTCTCAGGTTTGTTGGCTATGATGGCGGTGATGATCTCCCTTCTATTAGTTCGGTTAGCTCCCGTGATGTAACCCTTCAAGTTGGATGCTCATACTTATCCATCAGGATGTGATTGAGCCTGAGCCTTTTCTATCACATTTCCTTAATATCATTCTCACTTTATGGTGTTTTCCTCCACTTATTGTCGGCATTACCTTAACTGCTATATCTTTTTGCTGCTCTCTTATTGTTCAGGTTTGCTCCAGTTACTATTTTACTTTTAATTGTTTTAATGCTTTCTTTGGATTTTGGATGTATTTAGATTGCGGTTTTTCTCCTTAGGTTGATTGTAGCTCTTTGAGCAGTAGTTATGGAGTGTAACCCCTTTTAAAAATCTTGTAACTTTATTTTTGTGGCAATAAAATACCCCCGTATCATGGGGTTTCCTTAAAAAAAAAAAAATTAATTATTTTTTTATTTATTTAGTTTTAGTTATTAGGTTTTTAGTTTAGTTAGTTAGTTTATTTATTAGTTATTATTAGTTACTAGTTTGTTTAGTTTTATTAGTTATTAGTTTATTAGTTTAGTTAGTTTTAGTTTAATTATTATTAGTTAGTTATTTAGTTATTAGGTTTAGTTATTAGTTATTTTTATTAGTTATTAGTTTAGTTATTAGTTAGTTTTAGTTATTAGTTTATTTGTAGTTAGTTATTAGTTTATTAGTTAGTTATAAGTTATTAGTTGTTATTATTAGTTTAGTTATTTTATTATGTTTAGTTTTTAGTTTAGCTTTTAATTTTAGTTAGTTTTATTAGTTATTATTTTAGTTAGTTAGTTAGTTTTAGTTTAGTTATTATTAGTAGTTTATTACTTTATTTATTTTATTAGTTTTATTAGTTTATTAGTTATTAGTTAGTTATTTAATTTATTAGTAAGTTATAATTTGTTTATTATTGTTAGTTATTATTAGTGATTAGTTATTAGTTTATTAGTTTATTAGTTTATTAGCTAGTTAATTATTATTAGTTATTTGTTTAGTTATTTTATTAGTTATTTATTAGTTAGTTTTATTAGTTATTAGTTTAGTTACTATTATTATTAGTTAGTTGTTATTATTAATTAGTTATTATTAGTTAAGTTTTTAGTTTCATTAGTTTTAGTTATTATTAGTTAGTTAGTTTTAGTATAGTTATTATTAGTTTTAGTTATTATTAGTTTTATTATTAGTTATTAGTTTAGTTTTATTATTATTAGTTAGTTATTAGTTTATTATTGTAGTTATTCTTAGTTTTTTAGTTAGTTTATTATAGTCATTATTATTAGTTATTAGTTATCAATTTTATCATTAGTTTATTTATTTATTAGTTATTAATTATTAATTTTTATTTATTAGTTAGTTATTAGTTGTCATGATTATTTTGACAAATTTTATGCTGGCTGTCGACTACCTAACGCAACCCTCCACTTTTTGCATCCGGACTTGGGACCGGCAATGGTAGTGGTAGACCTAAAAAGGCTTGGTTAAGATGTATAAAAAATGATCTTAGTATACTTGAATTAGATGAGAATTTAATACAATTGTGACAAAATACACTATTCATAGAATATTATATTCCACCTAAAGGGGATTAAGGTTTGCTGTTATTGTTGTTGTCTATTGTATATATATTGCCAGTTATTAGTTAGCTAGTTATTATTATTTATTATTTAGTTATTATTAGTTTATTATTTAGTTTTATTATTAGTTTAGTTAGTTATTAATTATTAGGTTTTACTATTAGTTAGTTATTATTAGTTTTTTTTATTATTATTAGTTTTATTAGTTAGTTCTTAATTATTAGTTTAGTTAGTTATGAGTTAGTTTATTAGTTTAGTTATTAGTTTATTAGTTTATTTAGTTATTAGTTTATTAATTTTTTGTTTTAGTTAGTTTATTAGTTTTATTAGTTTAGTTATTATTAGTTATTAGTTTTGTTATTATTATTATAATTATTATTAATTTGTTTATTTTATTTAGTTTTATTATTATTAGTTTAGTTATTTTATTAGTTTATTAGTTATTAATTATTAGTTTAGTTATTTATTATTAGTTTTATTAGGTTATTATTTAGTTATTAGTTATTAATTATTAGTTTAGTAAGTTTTTAGTTAGTTTAGTTATTACTAGTTAGCAACTATTAGTTAGTTTTAGTTTTTTAGCTTAGTTATTAGTTTGTTAATTTTTAGTTATTAGTTAGTTAGTTTATTAGTTAGCTATTAATTAGTTATTTAGTTTTATTAGTTATTAGTTATTATTTATTAGTTTTTTAGTTTAGTTTTTAGTTATTATTATTCGATAGTTTTTAGTTAGTTAGTTAGTTTTATTACTTTAGTTATTAGTAATTAGTCTATTAGTTATTTATTATTAGTTTAGTTAGTTTAGTTATTAGTTAGTTTTTAGTTAGTTTAGTTATTACTAGTTAGCAACTATTAGTTAGTTTTAGTTTTTTAGCTTAGTTATTAGTTTATTAGTTTTTAGTTATTAGTTAGTTAGTTTATTAGTTAGCTATTAATTAGTTATTTAGTTTTATTAGTTATTAGTTATTATTTATTAGTTTATTAGTTTAGTTTTTAGTTATTATTATTCGATAGTTTTAGTTAGTTAGTTAGTTTTATTACTTTAGTTATTAGTAATTAGTCTATTAGTTATTTATTTATTATTTATTAGCTTAGTTATTAGTTTTTATTAGTTATTAGTTATTAGTTTATTAGTTTATTAGGTTTAGTTTTCATTAGTTTTTAGTTAGTTATTTAGTTATTATTAGTATTAGTTAATTATTATTAGTTTATTAGTTTTATTAGTTTTTTATTATTTGGTTAGTTAGATTTATTAGTTATTATTAGTTATTAGTTTATTAGTTTAGTTATTATTATTATTAGTTAGTTATAGTTTATTGTTAGTTATTTATAGTTATAAGTTAGTTTTAGTTTTATTATTATTAGTTAGTTATTTATTTATTAGTTTAGTTTATTTATTATTATTAGTTTATAATATTTATTTTAGTTATTATTTAGTTGTTTATTAGTTTAGTTATTAGTTTGTTAGTTTTTAGTTTAGTTATTAGTTAGTTATTAGTTTAGTTAGTTTTAGTTAGTTATTTAGTTTAGTTTTTAGTTAGTTATTAGTTATTAATTAGTTATTAGTTTAGTTATTAGTTATTAGTTATTATTATTAGTTATAGTTTATTAGTTTAGTTTATTAGTTTAAGTTTTTATTCATTATTAGTTTAATTTATTATTAGTTATTAGTTTTAGTTAATTACTATTAGTTAAGTATTAGTTATTAGTTTAGTTAGTTTTATTGGTTATTATTATATTAGTTATTATTAGTTTTTGTTTTAGTTATTATTATTAGTTATTAGTTAGTTTTTTATTTTATTAATTTATTAGTTTTGTTATTTAGTTTTAGTTATTATTAGTTATTTATTTAGTTAGTTAGTTAGTTAGTTTTTATTAGTTTTTAGTCTAGTTAGTTATTTAGTTTTATTAGTTATTATTAGTTTATTAGTTTATTATTTATTTATTTTTAGTTAGGTTTAGTTAGGTTTTTTTATTAGTTATTAGTTTATGATTTTAAGTTTATTTATTAGTTAGTTTAGTTAGTTAAGTTATTAGTTAGTTTTAGTTAGTTAATTATTATTAGTTATTAGTTGGTTATTAGTTATTTATATTAGTTTATTAGTTATTATTAGTTTTAGTTAGGTTATTAGTTTATTATTAATATTATTAGTTTAGTTTTTATTAGTTTTAGCTAGTTAGAATTATTAGATTTTATTATTAGTTTTTTATTATTAGTTATTAGTTTTATTAGTTTATTACTTAGTAGTTAAAAGTTTTTTATTATGTTAGTTAGTTATTATTAGTTTTTAGTTAATTATTAGTTAGTTTATTAATTATTAGTTACTTAGTTTTTAGTTTAGTTTTTAGTTAGTTTTATTAGTTTTATTAGTTATTATTAGTTATTAGTTTAGTTATTAGTTTTTTAGTTTTAGGTTTAGTCAATTATTATTTTAGTTTATTAGGTTTATTGTTAGTTAGTTTTAGTTATTAGTTTATTAGTCGAGTTATTAGTTTGTTATAGTTATTTAGTTTAATTTTTTAGTTATTAGTTTAGTTTTATTTATTAGTTTTAATTTATTAGTTAGTTAGTTAGTTATTAAGTTTTATTAGTTAGTTATTAGTTTATTAGTTATTATTATTTAGTTATTTTATTAGTTATTAATTATTAGTTTACTTATTTTTCATTATTAGTTTATTAGTTTTTAGTTTTATTAATTATTATTAATTATTAGTTTTTAGTTTATTATTAGTTTAGTTGTTAGTTATTAAGTTTTAGTTTATTATTAGTTTTTATTTATTTAGTTATTATTTAGTTATTAGGTTTAGTTTAGTTTTTAGTTTAGTTATTAGTTATTAATTTGTTAGTTTAGTTATTTAGTTATTTAGATAGTTATTTAGTTATTATTAGTTTAGTTAGCTATTTAGTTAGTTATTTTATTAGTTTTATTAAGTTTCATTAGTTTAGTTTTAGTTATTAGTTAGTTTATTTATTAGTTAGTTATTAGTTATTAGTTTAGTTTATTAGTTTTTAGTTATGTTTTATTATTAGTTTAGTTATTATTTATTAGTTTATTAGTTTTATTTAGTTAGTTATTAGTTAGTTATTTAGTTATTTAGTTTATTATTAGTTATTAGTTTAATTATTAGTTAGTTTATTTTTTTGTTATTAGGTTTTAGTTTTATTATTTGGTTATTTATTAGTTTAGTTATATTAGTTTTGAGTTTAGTTTAGTTGTTATTATTATTAGGTTTTATTAGTTTATTAGTTTTTGTTACTTTATTAGTTATTAGTTTAGTTTTATTAGTTTGTTAGGTTATTAATTATTAGTTATTAGTTTTTATTAGTATTAGTTTTAGTTTAGTTATTATTTTTAGTTAATTATTAGGTTTAGTTAGTTATATTAGTTATAATGTTTATTAGGTTTTTAGTTATTATTAGTTTTATTAGTTTTATTAATTATTTTTTTTATTATTTAGTTTTTTAGTCATTAGTTAGTTATTATTAGTTAGTTTATAATTATTAGTTATTAGTTATTATTTAGTTTTATTTATTATTATTATTATTAGTTTTAGTTTTTATTTCTTATTATTATTATTTAGTTATTAGTTATTATTAGTTTATTAGTTTATGAGGTTTTGGGTTTAGTTATTATTAGTTTTTATTTAGTTATTAGTTAGTTATTAACATTTTAGTTATTAGTTTATTACTTAGTCAGTTTATTAGTTATTAGTTAGTTTAGTTTATTAAGTTTTATTAGTTTTTACTAGTTATTTAGGTTTTAGTTTAGTTTTTAATTTTGTTATTTTTTTTATAGTTTAGTTATTAATTATTTTATTATTAGTTTATTAGTTTTATTATTATTTGTTAGTTTTAGCTTTATTTAGTTATTAGTTTTTATTATTTATTAGTTTTAGTTTTATTAGTCAGTTAATAATTTATTTTATTAGAATTTTATTAGTTTAGTTTTATTAGTTAGTTTAGTTATTTAATTTTTTTATTTGTTAATATTTTAGATATTTAGTTTATTATTATTAGTTATTTAGTTTTATTATTGGTTATTAGCATATTTTTAGTTCTTATTTAGTTAGTTTAGTTTAGTTTTTATTAGTTATTATTATTAGTTTATTATTTTAGTTATTAGTTATAAGTTATTAGTATTATTATTACTTTTTAGTTATTATTTTATTTATTATTATTACTTAGTTATTATTAGTTTGTTATTTTAGTTATTATTAGTTATTAGTTATTATTATTATTTAGTTTATTAATTTATTATTATTATATTAGTAATTTAGTTATTTTTATTATTATTAGTTTTAGTTATTGTTATTAGTTTAGTTAGTAATTTAGTTTTAGTTTATTAGTTTTAGTTGTTAGTTATTATTAGTTTGTTATTAGTTATTATTTGTTAGTTTTATTATTATTAGTTTATTAGTTAGTTAGTTTAGTTTATTATTATTAGTTTTATTATTATTATTCATTATTTTTATTAATTTGACTAGCTATTAGGTTTTATTAGTTTTAGTTATTTATTATTAGTTATTATTTTTTTAGGTTTTTAGTTTTATTAGTTATTTATTAGGTTTAAATTTAGTTTTATTAGTGTAATATTATTATTAGTTATTTATTATTAGTTATTATTAGTTTATTTAGTTATTAGTTTTAGTTCTATTAGTTTTTTTAGTTTTATTTTAGTTTTTTAGTTTAGTTTTTATATTACTTTATTAGTTAGTTAGTTATGTATTTTATTAGTTAGTTTTAGTTATTAGTTATTATTAGTTTTAGTTATTATTATTATTATTTTCATTATTATTATTTTATTATTATTATTATTATTATTATTATTATTATTATTATTATTATTATTATTATAGTTTATTAGGTTAGTTAATAGTTAGTTAATAGTTTTATTTTATTTATTTATTTAGTTATTATTTATTATTATTATTATTATTATTATTATTATTATTATTAGTTATTAGTTTATTTTATTTTATTTAGTTTAGTTTTTTAGTTATTATTATTTGGTTAGTTAGTTTTATTAGCTCATTAGTTTAGTTAGTTTAGTTAGTTATTAATTTATTAGTTTTTAGTTTATTATTAATATTATTAGTTTTAGTTTATTAGTTATTGTTATTTAAGTTATTAGTTTTATTATCATTAGTTATTATTATTTGTTAGGTTATTTTATTAGTTTTTAGTTTTAGTTTAGTTATTTAGTTATTAGTTTCAGGTTTTTATTATTAATTAGTTATTTAGGTTTTTTTATATTATTTAATTTATTATTTAATTTATTATTTTAGTTTATTAGTTATTAGTTTAGTTATTAGTTTTAGTTTATTAGTTTAGTTTATTAGTTTTAATTATTAGGTTTTAGTTATTAGTTTTATTATATTATTATCATTTTGTTGGTTTATTTTATTAGTTTAGTTATTTCAATTTATTATTATTTATTAGTTAGTTTTATTTTATTTAGTTTAGTTATTAGTTTTATTATTTTATTATTTTTATTATTATTATTATTATTATTATTATTTATCATTAAGATAGTTTTTACTAGTTATTAGTTTAGTTATTATTATTATTTTTAGTTATTAATTTTTTACATTTTATTAATTTAGTTATTAGTTATTAGTTAGTTAATTTAGTTATTTTTTATTTTAGATATTATTTTAGTTATTAGTTATTATTAGTTAGTAAGTTATTATTAGTTTTATTTTATTAGTTATTAGGTAGTTATTATTTAGTTATAATTAGTTTTATTTAATTATTAGTTATTAGTTTTATAAGTTATTTATTAGTTAGTTAGTTATTATTTAGTTATTATTATTCATTAGTTTATTAGTTATTATTATTTATTAGTTTTTTTATTAGTTATTAGTTTAGTTATTTAGTTAGTTTTGTAAGTTTAGTTATTTAGTTAGTTATTATTTATTTTATTTTAATTGTTAGTTTTTAGTTAGTTTTATTAGTTTTAGCTATATAGTTTACCCATTTTATTAGTTTAGTTAATTATTTATTATTAGTTAGTGATTTAGTTTAGTTATTAGTTTAGTTAGTTTATTAGTTAGTTTAATTATTCATTTTAGTTATTAGTTATTACTTATTAGTTAGATTTTATTAGTTTTATTATTTATTTATTTATTTATTAGTTTATTATTTGTAAGTTTATTAGTTAGTTAGTTAGTTATTATTAGTTAGTTATTAGTTTATTATTAGTTTATTAGTTTAGTTATAAGTTATTAATTTTTATTAGTTAGTTATTAATTACTTATTAGTTTAGATATTATTTATGTTTAGTTAGTTTAGTTTTTATTAGTTATTAGTTAGTTTTAATAGTTATTATTATTATTATTAATTATTATTTTATTTACTTTTATTATTTATTATTAGTTAGTTAGTTATTTTGTTTAGTTCTATTAGTTATTAGTTTTTAGTTATTATTGCTAGTTTTTTAGTTTATTTTATTAGTTAGTTATTAGTTATTAGTTATTATTAGTTAGTTAGTTTTAGTTTAATTACTTATTTATTATTAGTTTTAAGTTTAGTTTTTATTATTTTTTTTTATTATTAGTTTATTAGTTATTATAAGTTAGTTATTGTTAGTATTCATTTGTTAATTTTTAGGTTGTTAGTTTAGTTTTTTAGTTATTTAGTTTATTAGTTAAGTTTAGTTTTTTAGTTTAGTTTAGTTATTAGTTATTAATTAGTTATTATTTATTTTATTATTAGTTTAGTTATTAGTTATTATTTATTTTATTATTAGTTTAGTTATTAGATTTTTAGTTTTTTTAATTATTTATTAGTTACTAATTAGTTATTATTATTATTTATTATTATTTAGTTTTATGTTAGTTTATATTAGTTATTAGTTGTATTATAGTTAGGTTAGTTATTTAGTAGTTATTATTATTAGTTATTTATTTTAGTTATTATTATAATTAGTTTTAGTTTATTATTATTTTATTATTTATTGGTTTTATTAGTAATTAGTTTAGTTATTTAGTTTATTACTATTAGTTATTATTAGTTAGTTAGTTTAGTTTATTACTATTATTATTATTATTAGTTATTATTAGTTATTAGTTTTTTAGTTTAGTTAGTTTTATTAGTTATTAGTTTTTATTTAGTTATTAGTTATTATTAGTTTTATTATTTTTATTAGTTTATTAGTTATTATTTAGTTATTAGTTATTATTAGTTAGTTTAGTTATTAGTTTTTAGGTTATTAGTTTAGTTTATTAGTTATCAGTTTAGTTATTATTAGTTTATTAGTTATTTAGTTTATTTATTAATTATTTTTAGTTTTATTAGTTATTATTATTATTATTATTATTATTATTATTATTATTAATTAATTTAGATATTAGTTTTAGTTTAGTTATTATTTAGTTATTACTTTATTAGTTTTAAGTTTATTAGTTTTATTAATTTTTTAGTTTATTAGTTTAGGTTATTGTTATTAGTTTTATTAGTTTATTATTAGCTATTATTTAGTTTTTAATAGTTTTAGTTATTATATCCAGAATCATTATTAGTTTATTATTATTCATTAGTTTAGTTTAGTTTATTAGTTATTATTTTAGTTATTAGTTTATTAGGTTTATTATTAATTTTTATTAGTTAGTTAGTTAGTTTATTTTTATTATTTATTACTTTATTTATTTGATTTTAGTTATTGGTTATTATTTATTAGTTTTTAGTTACTAGTTTATTTAGTTTATTATTATTAGTTATTAGTTAGTTATTTATTATTAGTTTAGTTTTATTGGTTATTTAGTTATTAAGTTTAGTTTGTTAGTTTAGTTTAGTTTGTTAGTTTATTTAATTTTTATTAGTTATTAGTTATTATTATTAGTTTAGTTTTATTAGTTATTAATTTAGTTATTAATTATTAGTTTTTAGTTTTAGTTATTATTAGGTTAGGTTCAGATTTAGTTATTAATTTTATTAGTTTATTATTAGTTATTAGTTAGTTATTAGTTTAGTTATTTATTTAGTTATTATTATTAGTTATTAGTTAGTTATTAGTTTTTTTATTTAATTTTAGTTTTAGTTAGTTTTTATTAGTTATTAGTTTAGTTAGTTTTATTAATTTATTAGTTATATAATTTATTAGTTTATATTTCTATTATTTTTTATTTTAAATTTTATTATTAGTTATTAGTTTATTATTTAGTTATTAGTTAGTTATTAGTTAGTTAGTTTTTATTAGTTTAGTTATTTATTATTAGTTATTACTTATTAGATATTAGTTTAGTGTTTAGATATTATTATTAGTTATTAGGTTTTTAGTTAGTTATTATTAGTTTTAGTTATTATTAATTATTACTTATTATTAGTTATTAATTATTATTAGATAAGTTATTAGTTTATTATTAGTTATAGTTAGCTTTATTATTAGTTATTATTATTTTATTATTTATTAGTTTAGTTTAGTTATTATTATTATTACTAATTAGTTATTATATATTTTATTAGTTAGTTATTAGTTTTTTTAGTTATTATTTTATTATAATTTATTAGGTTTTTTAGTTAGTTTTAGTTTTTAGTTATTATTAGTTAGTTATTAGTTATTAGTTATTTAGTTATTAGTTAGTTATTATAGTTATTATTATTAGGTTTCTATTAGTTACTAATTATTAGTTTTTATTTTTTTAGTTATTAATTATTAGTTTTTATTAGTCTTACTAGTTTATTATTTATTATTAGTTATTAGTTTAGTTGGTTATTATTATTAGTTATTAGTTTTAGTTATTAGTTATTATTAGTAATTAGTTTAGTTTTATTAGTTCTTATTTTGTTATTATTACTTAGTTATTAGTTAGTTTAGTTATTTAGTTATTAGTTTAGTTATTAGTTTAGTTATTAGTTTTAGATTATTATTAGTCAACTATTTATTTTATTAGTTAGTTTTAGTTTTTAGTTATTATTATTATTATTATTATTATTAGTTTAGTTTATTTGGTTAATTATTAATTAGTTATTAGTTTTTTTATTATTAGTTTTATTTTATTAGTTATTTTCATTTTATAGTTTATTAGTTTATTATTATTATTAGTTTAGTTATTATTAGTTATTTAGTTTATTATTAGTTATTAGTTATTTTTATTAGTTAATTACTTAGTTTAGTTATTAGTTATTTATTTAGTTTATTATTAGGTTTAGGTTTAGGTTTAATTATTAGTTAGTTTAGTTTAGTTATTTAGTTATTAGTTAGTTAGTTTAGTTAGTTTTTTTAGTTATTAGTTTATTATTGTTAGTTATTTTTAGTTATTATTTTTATTAGTTTATTAGTTATTAGGTTTTATTAGTTTAGCTATTTATTTATTATTATTTTATTATTATTATTATTAGTTTTTAATTTTTATTAGTTTTATTAGTTAGTTAGTTAGTTTATTAGTTTATTAGTTTATTTAGTTATTAGTTATTAGTTTATTAGTTAGTTTATTTGTTAGTTAGTTTAGTTTATTTTTATTATTAGTTTTTTAGTTTAATTTATTAGTTAATTATTAGTTATTAGTTTAGTTGTTAATTTAGTTATTATTAGTTAGTTTGTTTTAGTTTAGTTAGTTATTTATTTTTAGTTTTTAGTCTTTTTATTATTGGTTAATTAGTTTAATTATTAGTTTATTAGCTATTAGTTATTATTAGTTAGTTATTTAGTTTAGTTATTATTAGTTATTTATGTTTAGTTATTTATTAGTTAGTTTTTAGTTTATTAGTTTAGTTTAGTTTTTTTAATTTAATTTAGTTATTTAGTTTTTATTATTAGGTTTTTAGTTTTTAGTTAGTTTTAGTTATTTATTTATTAGTTAGGTTTTAGTTTAGTTAGTTTTATTTTTTAGTTAGCTATTTAGTTTAGTTATTAGTTAAATTAGTTTATTAGTTAGTTTTAGTTATTAGTTATTATTTATTAGTTAGTTTTTATTAGTTTTATTATTTATTTATTTATTATTATTAGGTTTATTAGTTATTAGTTAGTTAGTTATTATTAGTTAGTTTATTATTAGTTTATTAGTTTAGTTATTAGTTATTAGTTATTAGTTTTTATTAGTTAGTTATTGGTTTAGTTATTATTTAGTTTAGTTAGTATTAGTTAGTTAGTTAGTTTTTATTAATTATTAGTTTGTTTTATTAGTTATTATTATTTGTCATTAGTTTATTTACTTTTATTATTTATTATTAGTTAGTTTGTTATTTTATTTAGTTTTATTAGTTTTTAATATTTAGTTATTATTATTAGTTTTTTAGTTAAGTTTATTAGTTAGTTATTAGTTATTAGTTAGTTATTAGTTTAGTTATTATTATTTAGTTATTTTTAGTTTAGTTAGTTATTTATTATTAGTTTTTAGTTTTTTTATTATTAGTTAGTTTAGTTATTAGTTTATTAGTTATACTAATTAGTTATTTAGTTTAGTTATTATTTGTTAGTTATTATTAGTTATTAGTTAGATAGTTTTTTTATTAGTTTAGTTTATTAGTAATTTAGTTTATTAGTTCAGTTTAGCTTTTTATTTTAGTTTAGTTATTAGTTATTTAGTTTTTATTATTATGTTTTCAGTTTTGAGTTAGTTTATTTAATTATTTAGTTTATTTTTTATTGATATTTAGGTTTATTTTAATTTTTATTTAGTTCAGTTTATTTATTTTAGATTTATTTATTTTTGTTTAGGTTTTTTATTTTAGTTTATTTTTTAGGTTTAGGTTTATGTTTTGGTTTAGGTTTAGGTTTATTTTTTAGTTTAGTTTTATTTTTATTTTATTTTTTAGGTTTAGGTTTTATTTTTTATTTTTAGGTTTAAGTTTATTTTTAGGTTTTATTTTCTAAATTATATTTAGGTTTATTTTTAGTTTATTTTATTTTATTTAGTTTAGGTTTAGTTTATTTTAAGTTTAGGTTTTATTTATTTTAGTTTAGTTTATTTTAGTTTAGGTTTAAGTTTATTTTATTTTTATTTTAGGTTTAGGTTATTTTTTAGTTTAGGGTTTAGGTTTTTTTTTTTAGGTTTAGGTTTTTATTTAGTTTTATTTTATTTTATTTTAGGTTGAGTTTATATTTTATTTAGGTTTCTTATTTTTAGGTTTATTTTATTTTTTAGTTTATTTTAGGTTTTTAATAATTTTATTTTAGTTTAATTTTTATTTTTTGATTTATTTTATTATTAGGTTTGGGTTTAGGTTTTTATTTTATCTTATTATTTTATTTTATTTAAGTTTAGGTTTATTTATTTATTTCATTTTTAGGTTTTATTTAGTTTAGGTTTAGGATTTTAGGTATTTAGGGTTTACGGAATTAGTTTACAGTTTATAGTTTAGGGTTTAAAATTATTTTAGTTTAGGTTTAGGTTTATTTTATTTTGTTTATTTTGTTTTTATTTTATGTTTAGTTTTTTTTAGTTTAGGGTTTAGGTTTTATTTTTTATTTATTTTTAATTTTTATTTTTAGATTTATTTTTAGGTTTAACTTTTATTTAGTTTTTATTTTATTTTATTTTAGGTTTATTTTATTTTTCTTTGATGTTTAGTTTTATTTTATTTAGGTTTTCTATTTTTAGGTTTGTTTTATTTTTTAGTTTAGGTTTATGTTTAAGTTTATTTTTATTTTAGGATTAAGTTTTTTTTGAGTTTAGGGTTTAGGTTTTTTTAGTTTATTTTTTAGGTTTAGGTTTTTATTTAGTTTTTATTTTATCTTTATTTTATTTTTATTATAGGTTTAGTTTTTATTTTACTTAAATGTTTTATTTTTAAGTTTATTCTATTTTTTAGTTTAGTTTTTATTTTTCTTTTATTTTATTTTTAAGTTTAGGTTTAGGCTTAGGTTTAGGTTTAGGTTTAGTTTATGTTTTTATTTTATATTATTATTCTATTTTATTTAGGTTTAAGTTTATTTATTTATTTTATTTTTAGGTTTTATTTAGTTTAGATTTAGCATTTTAGGTTTTAAGGGTTTAAAATTAGTTTACGATTTATGGTTTAGGCTTTAGGGTTATTTTAGTTTAGGTTTAGGTTTATTTTATTTAGTTTATCTTGTTTTTATTTTAGGTTTAGTTTTTTTTTTAGTTTAGGATTTAGGTTTTCTTTTTATTAATTATTAGGTTTTATTTTTTAAGTTTAGGTTTTTATTTAGTTTTTATTTTATTTTATTTTAGGTTTATTTTATTTTTATTTTATTTTTTGTTTTTATTTTATTTTCTGGTTTAGTTTAGGTTTCTATTTATTTTATTTTAGTTTAGTTTTTATTTTTTATTTTATTTTATTTCTAGGTTTAGGTTTTGGTTTTGGTTTAGATTTTAATTTTTTTATTTTGTTATTTTATTTAGTTTTAGGTTTTTTATTTATTTTATTTTTAAATTTTATTTAGTTTAGGTTTAGGTTTTTAGGTTTTTAGGGTTTAAGGATTATAGTTGTTGATTTTAGGGTTTAGGTTTAATATGAGTTTTAGGGTTTAGGGTTTAGGGTTTAGGAATTAAGGTTTAGAGTTTTAGGGTTTAGGGTTAGGGTTTTTTATTTATCATTTTTTCATTATTATTTTTAAATTAAGTAAATCGATAGGTTTATTTAGTTTACCTTTTAGTTTAGATTTTTATTTTTATGTTTTAGTTGAGGTTTTTATTTTATTTAGGTTTAGGTTTTTTTATGTATTTTATTTTAAAATTTTATTTGGTTTTGGTTTAGGTTTTTATGTTTATAGGGTTTAGTTATTATTAGTTATTAATATATTAGTTATTAGTTATTAGTTATTAATTTTTAGTTTATTAGTTATTAGTTTATTACTTTAGTTATTTTAGTTATTAGTTATATTATTAGCTTTTAGTGTATTAGTTTATTAGTTAATATTTAGTTTTTTAGTTTAGTTATTAGCTTTTAGAATTTATTACTTATTATTTAGTTTTTTAATTATTAGTTTATTAGTTTTAGTTTTAGTTTTTATTTTAAGATTATTAGTTATTAGTTATATTAGTTTAGTTATTTAGGTTTTTAGTTTTTTTATTATTAGTTTAGTTATTAGTTTATTAGTTATTAAATTTATTTATTAGAAATTATTATTTTAGTTAGTTTGGGTTTAGTTTATTAGGTTTTTTTATTAGTTTATTAGTTTTTATGTTATTTATTAGTTATTAGTTTACTATTTTTTAGTCTATTTAGTATTTAGTTTTTTTAGTTTTTTAGTTAGTTATTAGTTAGTTAGTTTATTTATTTATTAGTTTTAGTTTATTATTATTAGTTATTAATTATTTTTTATTAGTTATTAGTTATATTAGTTAGTTGTTAGTTATTTATTACATAGTTAGTTTAGTTATTATTAGTTATTATTATTAGTTATTTATTTTAAGTAGTCATTTTTTTAGTTTATTTTATTATTATTATTTTATTAGTTATTAGTTATTAGTATTAGTTATTAATGTAGGTTTTTAGTTAGTTATTTAGTTATTATTAGTTCGTTAGTTTCTAGTTTACTTATTATTTATTTTAGTTATTATTAGTTTTATTATTATTAGTTATTTAGTTAGTTTAGTTATTTGGTTATTTATTAGTTAATTATTAGTTTAGTTTTATTATTATTAGTTAGTTATTCATTTATTTATTAGTTTTATTATTATTCATTAGTTATTATTAGTTTTTAGTTTTTAGTTTATTATAGTTATTATTATTAGTTATTGGTCAATAGTTTTATCATTAGTTTATTAGTTATTAGTTATTAGTTATTATTTATTAGTTAGTTAGTTATTATTATTAGTTATTTAGTTAATAATAGTTTATTAGTTAGTTTTATTATTAGTTAGTTATTATTAGTTATTAGTTATTATTATTTTATTAGTTTATTAGTTATTAGTTAGTTAGTTTTTATTACTTATTATTTTATTTGTTATTATTAGTAATTATTTTATTAGTTTATGGGTTTTTTAGTTTAATAGTTTAATAGTTTTTACTTTATTTAGTTTTAGTTTATTATATTATTAGTTTTAGTTAGTTAGTTTTATTAGTTATTATTAATTACTTAGTTTATTATTAGTTTTTAGTTAGTTATTTATTTAGTTATTATTATTATTAGTTAGTTATTTTCATTATTAGTTTATAAGTTTTATTAGCTTATTAGTTTAGTTAGTTATTATTATTAGTTATTAGTTATTAGTTATTAGTTTAGTTAATTTATTTATTAGTTATTAGTTTATTAGTTAGTTAATTTTATTATTAGTTTAGTTATTTACTTTAGTTTTTTTTATTGTTTTATTTATTAATTAGTTAGTTATTTATTAGTTAGTATTATTATTAGTTTTAGTTTTTATTTATTACTTAGTTTTATTAGTTTTATTAGTTTTAGTTATTAGGTTTAGTTTTATTATTAGTTATTTAGTTATTATTAATTATTAGTTAGGTTTACTTATTAGCTATTTATTTATTTTATTAGTTTTATTAGTTTTTAGTTTAGTTAGTTTTATTAGTTAGTTCTTTAGTTATTATTAGTTAGTTATTAGTTTATTTTTTATTAATATTAGTTAGTTATTATTTTGTTTATTATTAGTTATTATTAGTTTATTAGTTATTATTAGTTAATTAATTATTTTTAGTTAGTTATTTATTTAGTTTATTAGTTTTAATTATTAGTTAGTTATTTATTAAGATTTTTAATTATTATTTATTAGTTATTAGTTAGTTAGTTTTAGGTTATTTTTTTCGTTAGTTATTATTTAGTTTTTAGTTTTAGTTAGTTATTAGTTTATTAGTTATTAGTTATTTTATTAATTTTTATTAGTTAGTTTAGTTAGTTTATTAGTTATTAGTTTAGTTAGTTTTAGTGTATTAGTTTTATTAGTTTAGTTTAGTTATTAGTTTATTATATTTGTTAGTTATTAGTTAGTTATTATTATTTTTAGTTAGTTTAGTTAGTTTTATTATTATTATTAGTTATTAATTAGTTTTATTAGTTAGTTAGTTTTAGTTTAGTTTTATTAGTTATTTTATTAGTTTATTATTAGTTATTAGTTTATTAATTTATTAATTATTATTATTAGTTTAGTGGCTATTTTTTAGTTATTTATTAGTTATTTTTAGTTAGTTATTATTAGTTATTTTTATTATTATTAGTTTATTGGTTAGTTATTAGTTTATTAGCTTTATTAGGATTAGTTATTAATTATTTATATATTAGTTAGTTAGTTTTAGTTTGTTTTATTATTTAGTTTTTAGTCAATTTTATTAGTTTAGTTAGTTAGTTTTAGTTATTTTATTATTAGTTAGTTAGTTAATTATCTATTAGTTATTAGTTAGTTTTAGTTATTATTTAGTTTTGTTATTTATTATTAGTTATTAGTTATTTAGTTTAGTTAGTTCTTATTAGTTAGTTATTATTTAGTTTTTTTATTAGTTAGTTATTAGTTTATTAGTTATTAGTTTGTTTAATTTATTAGTTATTAGTTTTTAGTTATTTAGTTTTTTAGTTTAGTTATTAGTTTAGTTATTATTATTAGTTATTATTTATTAGTTTAGTTTTTAATTTAGTTATTATTAGTTTTAGTTAATTATTAGTTTTATTAGTTAGTTTTAGTTAGTTATTAATATTAGTTATTAGTTAGTTAATTATTAGTTTTATTATTAGTTTTATTAGGTTTTAGTTTTAGTTATTAGCTGGTTTAGTTTATTAGTTAATTTTATTAGTTATTAGTTTTAGTTAGTTTTTAGTTAGTTTTAGTTATAATTTTAATTATTAGTTATTAGTTATTAGTTTTATTTATTTAGTTTATTAGTTAGTTAGTTTTAGTTATTAGGTTTATTAGTTTTTATTAGTTTAAGTTATTAGTTTTAGTTATTAGTTATTAGTTAGTTATTTATTAGTTTAGTTTTATTAGTTTTAGTTATTAGTTATTAGTTTATTTAGTTTTTCAGTTAGTTATTATTATTGTCAGTTAATTTAGTTAGTTTTTTAGTTATTAGTTAGTTTAGTTATTAGTTTATTAGTTCTAGTTTTTTAGTTAGTTATTATTAGTTTTATTATTAGTTATTAGTTTATTTATTATTAGTTAGTTATTAGTTATTAGTTTTATTATTAAGTTTATTATTAGTTATTAGTTATTAGTTTTATTAGGTTTTGAGTTTAGTTATTATTATTAAGTTAGTTTAGTTATTAGTTTAGTTAATAGTTTTTATTATTATTTAGTTTTTACTTTATTATTATTTTAGTTATTAGTTTAGTTAGTTTAGTTATTAGTTAGTTATTAGTTATTAGTTTAATTATTAGTTTTATTAGTTTTATTAATTTTTGGTTTTATTAGTTTTAGTTAGTTATTATTATTATTAGTTTTAGTTATTAGTTATTAGTTTAGTTAGTTTAGTTTTTATTATTTAGTTTAGCTATTAGTTTTAGTTATTAGTTATTAGTTATTAGATTTTGTTAGTTATTAGTTTATTAGTTAGTTATTTAGTTATTTTTTATTATTTAGTTTATGAGGTTTTATTAGTTATTAGTTAGTTATTTAGTTATTAGTTTATTATTTAGTTATTAATTTATTAGTTATTAGTTATTAATTATTAGTTAGTTAGTTTTTTTAGTTATTAGGTTTAGTTATTAGTTTATTAGTTAATTAGTTATTTTTTAGTTATTTAGTTTTATTATTAGTTAGTCATTATTAGTTATATTAGTTTTTAATAGTTATTAAGTTTAGTTTAGATAGTTTTATTTAGTTATTAGTTTATTATTTATTATTAGTTAGTTATTTGTTTATTAGTTATTAGTTAATTAGTTATTATTTTAGTTTTATTATTAGTTTTTATTATTTATTAGGTTATTTATTTATTAATTATTAGTTAGTTATTATTAGTTATTATTAGTTTAGTTAGTTTTAGTTAGTTTAAGTATTAGTTTATTATTTATTTATTGGTTAGTTTTATTTAGTTTTAGTTATTAGTTTATTATTTTTTAGTTATTAGTTTAGTTATTTATTTTCTAGTTTATTATTTATTAGTTTTTTTTAATTTAGTTTAGTTAGTTTTATTAGGCTATTTAGTTTTTAGTTTATTATTTTATTATTATTAGTTTTATTATTTATTTTTGTTAGTTAGTTATTTAGTTAGTATTAGTTATTAGTTTAGTTAGTTTTTATTAGTTATTAGTTTTATTCTTAGTTTTAGTTATTAGTTAGTTTTATTAGTTTAGTTATTTGTTTTGTTAGTTATTAATATTATTAGTTTTAGTTTATTAGTTATTAGTTAGTTTAGTTATTTAGTTATTCATTTTATTAGTTTTAGGTTTAGTTTTAGTTAGTTATTTAGGTTTTATTAATTATGAGTTATTAATTAGTTATATTAATTATTAGTTATTAGTTTAGTTTAGTTATTATTAGTTATTAATTTCTTATTATTAGTTAGTTATTAGTTAGTTATTATTATTTTTAGTTAGTTTAGTTAGTTTTATTATTATTATTAGTTATTAGTTAGTTAGTTTTTTTGGTTTGGTTTTGTGGTTATTTTATTATTATTGTGGTTATTAGTTTATTATTTTATTAGTTATTATTACTAGTTTAGTTAGTATTTTTATTAGTTATTTATTAGTTATTTTTAGTTAGTTATTATTAGTTATTATTACTAGTTAGTTATTTTTATTATTATTAGTTCATTAGTTAGTTAATAGTTTATTAGTTGTATTAGGTTTAATTAGTAGTTATTTATTTATTAGTTAGTTAGTTTTATTATTTTGTTTTTATTTTATTAGTTTTAGTTAGTTATTAGTTTTTAATTAATTTTATTAGTTTAGTTAGTTAGTTTTAGTTATTTTGTTATTAATTAGTTAGTTAGTTAGTTAGTTATTAGTTATTAGTTAGTTGTAGTTATTATTTTAGGTTATTAATTTAGTTATTTATTATTAATTATTTAATTTAGTTAGTTTTTATTAGTTTGTTTATTATTATTATTAGTTATTATTAATTAATTATTAGTTTATTAGTTATTAGTTAGTTAGTTATTATTTTACTTAGTTTCTTAGTTATTTATTATTAGTAATTTAGTTATTTAGTTTAATTATTAGTTTAGATATTATTATTAGTTATTATTATTAGTTGTTAGTTATTAGTTTAGTTTTTAATTTAGTTATTATTAGTTATTAGTTTAGTTATATTTATTTTAGTTAATTATTAGTTTTTTTAGTTAGTTTTAGTTAGTTATTAATTTTAGTTCTTAGTTAGTTAGTTATTAGTTTTATTAGGTTTTAGTTTTAGTTATTAGTTATTTTAGTTTATTAGTTCATTTTATTAGTTATTATTAGTTATTAGTTTTATTAGTTTAGTTTTGGTTAGTTTTTAGTTAGTTTGAGTTTTAGTTAAAGTTATTAATTATTACTTATTAGTTTTTATTAGTTAGTTTATTAGTTAGTTAGTTTTAGTTATTTAGTTATTTAGTTTTTATTAGTTTTAGTTATTAGTTATTAGTTAGTTATTTATTAGTTTAGTTTATTATTAGTTTAGTTATTATTAGCTATTTAGTTATTAGTTATAATTTTATTTAGTTATTATTAAGTTTATTAGTTATTAGTTTATTTATTAGTTAGTTAGTTTAGTTTATTATTAGTTATTAGTTAGGTTAGTTTTAGTTTAGTTATTAGTTAGTTTATTAGCTTTATTAGTTATTAGGTTTAATTTTTATTGGTTATTAGTTTACTTATTAGTTTTTTAGTTTAGTTATTAGTTTATTAGTTTATTAGTTATTAGTTAGTTATTTAGTTTTTATTTAGTTGGTTTTTATTACTTATTAGTTTATTAGTTATTAGTTAGTTATTATTTTATTAGTTTATTAGTTTATTATTTTAATAGTTTTAGTTTATTTAGTTTTAGTTTATTATTTTATTAGTTTTAGTTAGTTAGTTTTATTAGTTATTATTAGTTATTTAGTTTATTATTATTTTTATTTAGTTATTTATTTAGTTTTTATTATTATTAGTTAGTTATTTTTATTATTAGTTTATTAGTTTTGTTAGTTTTTTAATTTATTAGTTTAGTTAGTTATTATTATTATTAATTATTAGTTATTAGTCTAGTTAGTTTATTTATTAGTTATTAGTTTATTAGTTAGTTTTATTATTAGTTTAATTCTTTAGTTTATTTTTTTAGTTTTATTTATTAGTTTGTTGGTTATTTATTTAGTTTTTATTATTATTAGTTTTAGTTTTTATTTATTTATTAGTTTTATTAGTTTTAGTTATTAGGTTTAATTTTATTATTAGTTATTAGTTTATTTTATTAATTTTATTAGTTTTTAGTTTAGTTAGCTTTATTAGTAAGATATTTAGTTAGTTATTATTTAGATTATTATTAGTTATTTATAGTTTATTAGCTATTATTAGTTAGTTATTATTATTAGCTAGTTAGGTATTATTAGTTAGTTATTTATTTAGTTTATTAGTTTTAGTTATTAGTTAGTTAGTTAGTTAGTTATTTAGTTATTTAGTTTATTAGTTATTATTTATTAGTTATTAGTTAGTTAGTTTTAGGTTAGCTTTTTTAGTTAGTTATTATTTAATTTTTAGTTTAAGTTAGTTATTAGTTTATTAGTTTTAGTTATTTTATTAGTTTTTATTAGTTGTTAGTTTAGTTAGTTATAGTTTATTAGTTATTATTTGTTATTTGTTAGTTATAGTTTATTAGTTTATTAGTTTAATTATTTAGTTATAATTAGTTAGTTTAGTTATTTAGTTTTAGTTATTAATTATTTAGTTATTTTTAGTTTTAGTTAGTTATTAGTTATTAGTTATTATTATTTAGTTTATTAGTTTATTAGTTTATTTATTATTAGTTTTTAGTTAGTCTAGTTATTTAGTTTATTAGTTTATTAGTTTTATTTTTTATTTAGTTTTTAGCTTTTTGTTATTTGTTATTAGTTTATTAATTTTTTAGTTTTATTATATTTTTATTAGTTAGTTTATTTAGTTAGTTTAGTTTATTAGTTATTTATTAGTTTATTATTATTAGTTTTAGTTATTTGTTTAGTTTATTAGGTTTATTATTAGTTAGTTATTAGTTTAGTTATTAATTTTAGTTAGTTATTAGTTATTAGTTTTATTAGTTTATTAGTTAGTTATTATTAGCTTTATTAATTATTATTTTAGATAGTTATTAGTTATTTATTTAGTTATTATTATTATTATTAGTTATTTATTATTATTATTAGCTAGTTATTAATTTTATTAGTTTTGTTTTATTAATTTTATTAGTTTATTTATTTAGTTTATTAATTTTATTTTTTAGTTATTAGTTATTAGGTTTAGTTATTAGGTTTAGTTATTAGTTATTTATTTAGTTTTAATTATTTTTATTAGTTATTAGTTATTATTAGTTTATTAGGTTTTAGTTTTTTAATTTTAGTTAGTTTTATTAGTTATTATAGTTAGTTTAGTTTATTTATTTTAGTTTGTTTATTAGTTTTTTAGGTTTATCATTATTAGTTTGTATTAGTTATTTTGTTATTTATTAGTTAGTTATTATTATTAATTTATTATTAGTTATTTTCTTTTATTAGTTTTTATTAGGTTTATTATTAGTTTATTATTATTATTATTATTATTATTATTAGTTTTAGTTATTAATTTAGTTATTAGTTTTAATTATTATTTGTTAGTTATTAGTTTAGTTTAGTTTTATTATTTAGTTATTAGTTAGTTATATTAGTTTTATTAGTTAGTTATTATTATGTTATTATTATTAAATATTAATTAGTTATTAGTTATTAGTTTATTTATTATTTAATTATTTAGTTTAGTTTTCATTTTATTATTACTTAGTTTAATTTATTATTAGTTGTTAGTTATTTATTAGTTTATTAGGTTAGTTATTTAGTTTAGTTTTAGTTAGCTTTTTATTAGTTATTAGTTTGTTATTATTATTAGTTATTTTAGTTAATTATTAGTTAGTTAGTTATTATTAGATATTAGTTTTAGTTAGGTTTAGTTTTTATTATTATTTAGTTTTTATTAGGTTTTATTATTAGTTATTATTAGTTTAGTTTTTTAGTTAGTTAGTTTCTAAGTTTATTAGTTATTAGTTAGTTTTTTATTATTAGTTACTAGGTTTATTATTAGTTAGTTAGTTTTTGGGTTTTTATTAGTTTTATTATTATTTTAGTTATTAGTTATTAGCTATTATTAGCTTATTAGTTTATTTTAGTAAGTTTAGTTTTATTAGTTAGTTATTATTATCAATTTTAGTTAGTTTTTATTAGTTATTTAGTTTAGTTATTAGTTTTTTTTTTTTTTTAGTTTTTATGGTTATTTATTAGTTTAGTTATTAGTTTTAGTTTTATTCTTATTAGTTAATAGGTTTTTTATTAGTTTTATTAGTTTTATTTATTATTATTGGTTAGTTAGTTTTAATTATGTTATTTATTTATTAGTTATTATTAGTTATTAGTTTTAGTTATTTATTATTTAGTTTTATTAATTTATTATTAGTTATTATTAGATATTATTTATTTTATTTTATTTTATTATTTATTATTATTAGGTTTATTAGTTAGTTAGTTTTTAGTTTAGTTATTAGGTTTAGTTTTTTTATTAGTTTATTAGGTTTTATTATTTAGTTATTTAGTTTTATTAGTTATTTATTATTAGTTTTATTATTAGGTTTTATTATTATTTTTTACTTCTTATTAGTTTTATTAGTTTGTTTCATTATTAATAGTTACTTTAGTTATTAGTTATTTTGTTAGTTTTTATTAGTTTTAGTTACTTAATTATTAGGTTTTAGTTAGTTTTATTTAGTTGTTTTTATTAGTTTAGTTTATTTGGTTTTTTATTAGTTTTTTATTTAGTTATTTATTATCAATTAATTTTTTTATTAGTTATTTAATTTTATTAGTTATTATTATTATTTAGTTATTAGTTTAGTTTATTAATTAGTTTTAGTTTTTTAGTTTTTTTGTTTAGTTATTTAGTTTTTAATTATTACTTTTTAGTTATTTATTAGCCATTATTATTAGTTAGTTAGTTATTATTAGCAATTAATTATTAGTTTATTAGTTTATTTTTTTAGTTTTATTAGTTATTATTAGTTTTTTAAGTTATTTATTATTAGTTTGTTAATTTTGTTAGTTATTAGTTAGTTATTTATTATTTAGTTAGTTATTAGTAGTTATTATTATTATTAGTTATTAGTTTAGTTATTATAAGTTAGTTATTATTATTATTATTAGTTATTAGTTTATTAGTTAGTTTATGATTACTAGTTATTTATTAATTTATTAGTTAGTTATTAGTTTAAGTTTTTTTAGTTATTTAGTTTTTTAGCTATTAGTTTTAGTTATTATTATTAGTTAGTTAGTTATTATTGTTATTAGTTATTAGTTGGTTTAGTTGTTTTTAATTTTATTAGTTTTTATTAGTTTTTTAGTTATTTATTGTTAGTTTTTAGTTTTGTTAGTTATTAGTTAGTTATTTATTATTTAGTTAGTTATTAGTTTATTATTAGTTATTTATTAGTTTATTAATTAGTTATTATTATTTGGTTAGTTATTTATTTAGTTATTTTTAGTTTATTAGTTTTAGTTATTTATTAGTTTATTAGTTTTTAGTTATTATTATTTTTTTAGTTATTAGTTTTATTATTTAGTTATTATTAGTTTTACAAGTTATTAGTTTAGTTTTAGTTTATTTAGTTACTTTTAGTTTTTTATTATTAGTTTTTAGTTAGGTTATTTTAGTTATTAGCTTTTTAGTTATTATTAGTTACTTTGGTTAGTTAGTTAGTTATTATTAGTTAAGTAGTTTTTAGTTAGTTATTAGTTAGTTTAGTTTATTAGCTTTAGTTTAGTTAGTTATTATTATTATTATTATTTTTTAGTCTTATTATTATTTAATTAGTTACTTTTAGGTTTATTAGTTAGTTTAATTTTATTAGTTTTATTTTATTAGTTATTATTAGTTTATTAATTATTATTTATTAGTTTTAGGTTTAGTTAGTTATTATTAATTTAGTTTTTAGGTGTTTATTAGTTATTAGTTTATTTTTTTATTATTTATTTAGTTATTATTAGTTAGTTATTAGTTATTAGTTTATTATTAGTTTTAGTTATTTAGTTATTAGTTATTATTAGTTAGTTTAATTATTAGTTTTATTTAGCTTAGTTAATTATTGGTTATTTAGTTTAGTTATTTTTTATTTATTAGCTTATTAGTTATTAGTTACTAGTTTTTAGTTTTTAGTTTTTAGTTAGTTATTAGTTTAGTTATTAGTTTAGTTATTAGTTTAGTTATTACTTATTAGTTTGGTTTAGTTTTATCTGTTAGTTTAT